>BPLQ01006387.1:0-140545 GCA_021605075.1 Caerostris darwini
AATTTCATGAGTTATGCTACTTCTATGAATGCGGTAATACAGCTATTAACATGCAACATACTTTGAACAACCCCGGATATAGGTTGGTTCCCATTGGTTGATTGGCTAGCACTCTGGCATTTAGTACCATATATTTTAAGGTTCGAATCCTGACGGTAACATGAATGTTTGTGATTGGTTCGGAATCCCCGTTAAACCGTATGTACCAGTCTAATTAGCCTAAAGTGTGCAACAAAAAAAAATGACCGTAGAGGGACAAACCAAATCCCATTGGTTGCTAAACTTTCACGACATATGGTGTATACCAATCGCAAACCAGAAATGATCAGGAGTCCAAGCTTCCCTTTGGCTGACGTGCTACGGCGTAAGATTTTATTAACCAGCGAAAACACACCTTAAAGTTAAAATATTTTATATATGTCACGTATCATGTTGAATTATTTGCGATCTAAAAGATTGCGGGCTTCAAAATCGAAATTAAGGATAAAAAAAAATTAAGGATAGGATGAAAATCAGGTTAATTAAAGATTTATTAATTAAGGATAAATAAATAAATTAATTAATGATAATTAATGATATCTCAATGAATGTTTTTTTGTCCTCTCCTCCTCAAGACCTTTACCTTTAGATGTCATGCCCTTCAGATTGTCAATCAAAATTGCGGTGGCATTGCAGCAGACCTACTAATGACAACGCTGGATTTGCTATAATTAGCCATTTTAATGCCAAAAAAAAAAAAAAAAAAAAAAAAAAAAAAAAAAACCCACAAAACACACATGTACAAAAATAAAACTATTCAATTAATTTTAATGGGCCTGATGGCCGAGTGACTAGCACTCGGTGCCGCAGGTTTCGGGTTCGAGTCCCCGTAGTACCATGGATGTTTGTAGTGGTTCAGAATCCACTTTAAACCGTAGATTCTAGTCTAATATGGCTGTAGAGCATTGTGCGTATTTGCTGACAACCCTACCCCGTAAAAAAGAAAGTGTCTCATGTCTCGAAATCTGCCAGCAGGTATACGGCCTTGGCCCACCATGGGGCTGTTGCGCCATTGATGATGATGAATTAATTTTAAACTATCTACTAATTTTCTTATTAAAGATTATTTTAATAAGGAAATTATGATGACTGTGTTTCAATAAAAATTTACATTCTAAGAAGCTAAGAGTGAAATATTTTAGCTGATTTACATGATACTTTACAATGTTCTTCAAAAAAATCTTTTACTTCTTGATAAGAACTGCTGCATTCCATTACAAATTCTCATTTCATTAATAAATTATATTTTTCCATAATTCCAGATAAAAAATAAGATTTAAAAATATATTCTTTAAAGAACTGATTTCATAAATAAAAATTTAAAAAAAAAATTTCATTTTAAAGGAAATCCAGTTAGGTTTCAAACTAAAATTCAGTCAATAATTCATTTTCTAATAAATGCGAATAATCATTTTAAGGTTTTCTAGGATTAAATTATGAAATAAATAACTAGAGTGCTTTAAAACTAATTTATTTCAGCAATATATATATGCAATGCATATTTATTTAAAATTGGATGTTTGAATCTTAAGGAATACAACAGATAATCAAATAAACTCTACTTCAAATTTGTTTATTTTGCTACATTAAATCAACGTTACAAAGTTGATTGTATAAATATTTCGAATTTTATTTAAATTAGGTCTAGATTCTTACCATTTAAATTAATTTGCTACAGCTTTATTATTTAAAATTAAATTATTATTGCAAATAAATAAATGCAAAAGTAATGAATAATTTCCTTAAATTCAGACAATAAACCTAGACGATAAAAATAAAATTTTTGCTTATTATTATAACTATATTGAATTTACTATCCTTTAAAGTTCCTATTTATAATTTAGAAAATGGAAAATGATTACGAAATATATGAAAACAACTGAAAACATTTTTTTTTTTCGAAATTTTGTCAATAAATTTATTTTAATAGTGGTAGTTTTATTAAAGATTTGTATATCTGAAACAAAGTTCACTTGAAAAATTGCCGTTAATAATTTTAATGCCAATATTTGTAGGGCTGTTTAGTTAAAAAATATTGAGTACAAACATCCTCAATATATGTAAATGTAAATATATATGTATATGTAAATAATTTTTAGAACTGTAAATATATATAAATATAAATATATTTTTTAAAAAATTAAAAATGATAGAAACATTCTAATAATTGTAAAAAACAGACACAGTCCTATAATTTTTTTTATAAAAATTGACAAATTTGCTGTCATTAGTCGTACGATGTAACTGAATGAAACACACGAACACAAAAATGAAAATGATTAACAAAAATAAACAAATGTTTTAAAAACATTTAAAATACATTGCAATAGAAGATAAATAAAAATCAGATAACTGACATCTAAAAATTGTTTTTTTAAAATTATTCATTGTTAAATAAAACTAAATTAATTGCAAATAAGATTTATTTAAACAAATTTCCCGTAATCACGAAAATGAACTGATTTAATAAATATGACTTGACAAAAAACTGATAAATTTAAAATGTCGAAAATAAAATTTTCAACATAAACCTCAACAATTTTTAGCACTTATAAAAAGCTGCCAAGCGACATAATTGTGTTGCCATTTTATCATATTGAAACATCTATAAAACATGTTCTACATTAAAAACAACAACAACAAAAAAAATATTATTACATTTTTAAAGCATATTTTTTTAAAAACTACTCTATTCATCAAATGCATTGACTATTTTTTTAAATCAATTTTCTAAGATTTTAAAGATTTATTTTAAAAAAGGGAAATAAAATCTTTAATGTTCTATTTATGTATATATTGTTGATGGTTCCATAAACATTCTATAATAAACAATAACAGCAAAAAATAGAAAAAAATCAGATGACTGACATCTACGATTTTTTAAAATTATTTATTGTTAAATAAAACTGAATCAATTGTAAACAAGATTAATTAAAGAAACTTCACTTAATCTTAAAAATAAACTGATCTACTAAATATGACCTGACTAAATACTGATCAATCTAAAATGATCTTGAAAGCAAAATTTTCCAAGACAAACCTGAACGATTTAAAGAATATGACATAAAAAAGCTTCCAAACGATATAATTGTGTTGCCATTTTATCGTACTGAAACATCTATAAAACATATTCTACATTAAAAACAGCAAAATATTATTAAATTTTTAAAGCATATTTTTAAAAGAAAACTATTCGATTCATCAAATGCATTGGCTAAAAATTTTTTTTTTTTTTATCAATTTTTTTTATAGATTTTAAAGATTCAAGGGAAAAAATGGAAATAAAATCTTTAATGTTCCATTTATGTATACATTGTTGATGGTTCGATAAATATTCTAGAATAAACAATAACCTCAAAAAATAGAAAATAATAAAAATTAGATGACTGACATCTAAAAATTGTTTTTTTTTCAAAAATTATTTATTGTTAAATAAAACTGCATTAATTGTAAACGAAATTAATGCAAAATTTATTTAATCCTAAAAATAAACTGATCTACTAAAGATAACTTGACTAAAAACTGATCAATTTAAAAAGCAAAATTTTCAAAATAAACCTCAAAGATTTTTAGGACTTAACATAAAAAACTTGCCAAACGATATAACTGTGTTGCCATTTTATCATACTGAAACATCCATTAAAAAAACAATAAAAAAATCAGTTAAACTATTATTAAATTTTTAAAGCATATTTAAAAAAAAACTACTGTATTTATCAAATGGATTGGTTAAATATTTTTTTTTTATCAATTTTCTAAGATTTTAAAGATTTAAAAGGAAAAAATGGAAATAAAATCTTTAATGTTCTATTTATGTATACATTGTTGATGGTTCCATAAATATTCTAAAATAAACAATAACAACAACAAACGAATTTTAATACAATAATCAATGGTTTTTCATTGATTTTTCATTCCAAAACTGTAAAAAAAATTTTATTTGGAATTTGATACTACTTGTACCACCGTTCTTCTGAAAATTCGAAAAAAGAAAAGAATAATTTATTGTGATTAAGAATTCCGCCTCTCGTGTACTTCCATGCTAATTTTCCCATTCTTCCCCGTCCCGTTTCTTGCAGGATCGCCATTTTTTTTTTCATTGTTTTTTCAGGCTTTATTTTTTATTACCATCGCTGCAAGAAAAAAAAAATGACAAAACAACAAAAACTTTTGTTTGTTTTTGCTCGGAGGAAGCTTTTGTATAAACAACGAACAAACACACACTAACGTAAAACGGAAACAAGAGAAAAACGAGATAGGTTATGTATCATCTTTTGTGCCAACGCTATCAAGTGAGCGCCGAAGAAATTATGTTATCAAGCGCAATTTAAAATAAACAAATAATAAAGAAAAATGCGAAAACAGTGCACAAAAAAAAGAAAGAAAGAAAAAATATTGAGCAAGTAATGTTGCGATGGCGAAAAATGAAGTATTACGCCTTTAAAATTCGTTTTTTTTTTTTCCTTGGCGAAAAATTTTCTTGGCGAATATTCAAGTCAAGAGGCAACATTTCGCCATACATGATTTGATCATAGTTTATTTTTTCGCCATATGACACGATATTAGTTCATGTATTTTCTTTTTTTTTATGGTAAGATTATATAAAGTAAACTTTTCGTAATTTTGGCACGTACGCTGTTCATTATTTAATGATCTTAGTTCGGTAACATATAAAGTAAAAAAAAATATTTGATACATAAAAAAAAGTAATTAAAATTAATATAAGATTTTAATTTCTTTAATGTTACATTTTAGTATTTGCATATTTTCTAATATATTTCTTTTTTTAGAAAAAAGAAACACATTAGCTGCAGAATATAACGTAACGTTAATTAAATTACGTTATTAAAATCAGTCACATTCCATCAAACGAAAAAAACTTATTCACTATTTCTTATCACCTTATAAATAGAGGATAAGTTCTGTTAAAGTTTATTTATATAATATTTCTGATAAAGATAAAATATTTTTTATCATAAAAATGTGCTTGTTTACAATTGGAAGAAATTTTATAAATCGCCAGTATGTGCTTTAAAAACAATTTATTATGATGAAAATTTTGTAAAAGTATTTTTGTTACTTTGTTGTAGATTTTCTGAAATAAATTTATTATAAATACAATAATTTATTTGGAATAGCGTCAATTATTAGTAGACAAATTGTGAATGTATTAATAATGCTATTCATTTATCAATGGTCTTAACCAGCGATTTTCAAACTTTACCAGAAAAATTTCAGAATACTAAAATACTTAATGGAACCCATTCTTATCCAATTAAAAAAATGGGGAATTTTTCCCACGAGAAGAGATATAGCATTTCTGTTCCCAGGGGAAAGGAATATATATTCTTTAACATGTGCATAAAAACAATCTATCACTTAAATCTGACAGCAGTTAAGCAGTGTTGTTTATATTTATATTACATGCAATTAGTGTTTTGTACTGATAACAATCTGCCACTCAAATCTGACGCCATATAATCAATGTCATGGATAACGTTACATCACGAAGTAAGCGATTGTTAGTTTGACTTTCATAGGTCATAACAATTACAGATGGAATACGGACTGTGTGATGAGTTGTTGCATGATGATTGGTGATAGACCATGGGCTGAGGAAGTGTCTACTTCAATGAGAAGTGAAGGAAGCTGACCCCCATCCACCCTCTCAATGGATTTTCTTAAAGGGATGTTTTTGGAAAAGGAGAGGTAAGGATTGTTCTGAGACGAATCGACAAGAAATGTTGTTTTTCCCTTTTTCTCTGAAGTGACTAAACAAGCCGGAGTTTCAGCCTATTTACAAAGTGAGCCTCTTGTGGTTTCCTGTATCACGCCGTATGATAATTAAATTCTGCAGCAGACCGGGCGCATTAGATTCGTCGTAGACTCGGGAACTCTGAAAATCTCCAACATTGGAATGAACTTTATCTATTATATAAATATTTCTCTATTATATAAAATTATATTTATTTCTCCATATATATATATAATGCTTGTAAATAAAAATTAAAGTGTTGTCATGCACCTGAAAGTAGCCCTCTTCTTGAAGACGTTCTCTCTAGTCGTTAGGTCTAGTTTAGGCCGAGACGTTACAATATTCACACACACACACACAAATTCCATCATAGATAGGAAAATAAAGCTTCATTTTAACACTAATTTATTTAATTGAATATAAGCAAATGCCAATTAATTCGACAGTTATATATAAAATTAAATATTTATGACGATAATTTGAAAATGTTTATATTTAATATTAATGACTGGAATGAGTTTTTTCACAAAATACTAAATTTTGTTTCTATTACTGTTACTTGAAATACATTTCAATTAGTTTTACTTGAAGTAAATTAATGTTTAACCCCTTTTATATTTTATTTTTCGTTTTCATGTAAAAAAAGAAGAATATTCGGGACATTGTTTACTGAAAAGTTGAAAATCTTTCCTGAATAAATCGTTGATTATCAAAATAGTATTTCTTTTTAATTAGCTCTGTTAATTGAATATTTTTTATTGGTGGACAAATGCTATCATTATAAATATAAAAGATGATTCTCGGAATACAGATTGAATTCTCCTTGATCTAATATGTTCTATTTAATATATTAAATCAGTAGAATACAATCTATATATCAATCTATATATGATTTATATATTCTATTAATAAAAAAAATATAGATTTCCATGTTTGTACCAATGTTATAGATAGAAACTAACAGAAATTAAAAGTTGCGAAAAGAAAGCGATTGTAAAATTTAGATAAAGTTTTAGAAATTTTGTTTTATTTTTCACAAGTTAAGTTCCAAAATTTAAGTTTTATTTTTTTTCTTTTTACTTATTTTTCCAAGAAACTATTTCTATTGCAGGAAATCAATCCAAAAGACACAAAATTGAAACATTTTAACAAATTTGAACATAATATTTTAATATGTAATCATGTGTTCTAAAAATTATATTTCATTAGAATTTTTATGTTTTTCAAAAATATTTAACATATGAATATATTATGGGGTTTAATATCTTTTGAAACCACAGCATAAAAACCATCACATGAGTCGGATATGTACAAATCTTTTGTAAGAAAAGATCTAAAGGAAATATCGATGTGCTAACCAAAACTCTTGGTTTAATCGATATCGTTCTCAACGAAATGACCTACTTGATGACGTATTTGAAAAGCCGCCCCTAATTGGAACCTCATTCGTCAATCAAACGCCTGACGCGTCACAAGCACGTGTCACGAGAGAGCCAGGTGGATAAGTTGCCAGTTTAAATAGAAGCCCCAGGATGCAGTTGCTATGGCAACCGATGAAATTAGTTTTCCTACCCACAGAATCTCATGGATTGGTTTAATAAGAAGTCTGCATCCAAGGACGATTTTGTCCCCCAATTTAGGAAAAGATTCGGGGATGGAGCTAAACTTTGTTTCTGTTTAATATTCGTGCATAACATTTTTTGATAAAATTGGTTTGTAAAGTTTATTGTTTGTTTTAAATAAGTTTGTTATTTGTTTCAAGTAAGTTTGTTATTTGTTTCAAGTAAGTCTGTTGTTTGTTTTAAGTAAGTCTGTTGTTGGTGTAAAGCAAGTTTGTTATTTGCTTTAAGAAACATTGTTATTCGTTTTAAGTAAGTTTGTTATTTGTATTAAATTAGTTTGTTATTCGTTTCAAGTAAGTTTGTTATTTGTTTCAGATAAGTTTGTTATTTGTTTTAAGTCAGTCTGTTGTTTGTTTTAAGCCTGTTGTTTGTTTTAAGTAAGTTTGTTATTTGCTTTAAGAAACATTATTATTTGTTTCAAGTATGTTTGTTATTTGTTTTAAATAAGTTTGTGATTTATTTTAAGTTTGTTATTTGTTTTAAGTAAATTTGTTATCTGTTTTCAGTAAGTTTGTTATTTGTTTTTACTTGTTTTCAGTAAGTTTGTTATTTGTTTTAAGTAAATTTGTTACTTGCTTTCAGTAAGTTTGTTATTTGTTTTAAGTAAATTTGTTACTTGCTTTCAGTAAGTTTGTTATTTGTTTTAAATAATATAAGAGCAACTAATTAAAAAATGATCAAAAATATTATGGGAGAATTAATAACAAATGTTTTACTTTTTTTTTTTTTTTTTTTTTTTTTGGTAAAGAAATAAATAACTTTGTATCTCATTTGTTTTGTGTCATGTGTACTAGCATTATCATTTATCTAATTTGCTGTGTTCTTTTGTGTTATATTATTAAACTGTTCGTACATTTAAATCATAAAAATAATTGATAAATATTTCGGATTTAATGTAAAGTTGTCCAACTTTATTACCAATACGGCCTTGTAAAGAATCATAAATTTCTTTTGAAATTTTTATGATCTTATTTAATTTATTTTTTTATAAATCTAACTACAGTAAATTGTCAAAAAATTAGGAAGTTAATTTTATTTTATTTGAATAAAAAAAATGCAGTTTCTATTTATAATTTTAGGAAATATCTGGAATAGCCCAGCTATAAAAAAATAAAGCATTTTTTGTACTGGTAAATTTTGTTAAGAAAAAAAAAATGTTAGTTAAAAGTCGGGAGCGCTATACATTTTCTGATAATGATTAAAATTAACATTTAGAAAATTGCTACGAAAAAAAAAAAATATTCAATCACTGTTTATAAATGAAAAAATATCGAATGTTTAAAATAAGCATGAATCATATATAATAAAACATTTAAATTAACACAACAGACTTCCAGAAAATACACTATCCTAAAAATCTAACATTTTAATTTCAATATAATGTTTAAAAACCAATAAACAATAGAAGCAAGCTATCAAATCATATAATATGAGCGCTAAGCATTACCATAGTGCCAAATAGCACCCGGTACGAAATATCAGTTTGGATCAAATAACAATAAAAATAGTTTTTGTTTAATTAAAAAATAAATAAAAAATGTTCTATGTTTTTTTTTTATTATTAAGCACTAGATAAAAAAATAATTAGTTCAATTAAAACATTTTCATAGTTTTTAAAATTATAAAAAATGCAGACACACAAACAAATATCTTAAGAAAATTATTATTAAGTGATTAAAACCTCTTGATTTGGTAAATGATTAATACTAAGGGTGCGTTTCTATTGGCAACGCGACGCTAATGCGACGTCAACTTTGACGAATCAAATTAGCCATCGAGAATGATTCATAGTAGAATGAACGAATCACTACTGTAAATCATTCTCGAACTCAAATCTGATTCACCAAAGTTGACGCCGCATTAGCGTCGCGTTACCAATAGAAATACATTCTTAACTCTGCATGAAAGGCATAAAATATTAGTATTAAAAGATTGTCGCATATTTATTTTTATTAGATTGCACATGAATTACTAACTATTTTGCTGCACAATTAAATATGTGGCACAATTAAATATGTAGCACAATTAAATATGTAGCACAATTAAATATGTGGCACATTTAAATATGTGGCAATTTATGTGGCACAATTTGTGCCACATAAATGACATTGACATTTTTTTTCTTGAAATACAACAAAAAGAGTGTATAAAATTTGAACACTTCGATTTAAAATATATTTTTAATTGTAAAGATGTTATAAAGATTTTAAATTTTTAAAAGTATTTCATCTTTTTAGCGATAATAACTTTATATATTAAATAAAAAAAAATGACTCGATAAATATGCTCTCAATATTCACAATAATAAACAAGGAAAATCTTTTTCAATTTTAAATGTTGTGCAATAAATTTCTATCATATTTTTTAATGTCTTGCATGCGTTCAATGTTTTATCATAAAAATATTTTTGTTTAATATTTATAATAAATAAATATTATTATAATAATTTTAAAAAAAAATTTATTACTTGTTTTCAGAACATAATTATAGACTAAGTGAGAAATAGATTTTTATTTTCAATAAATAAATACAGGCTGATATTTGGTTAATTCAAATAAAATGAAAATAACTTTGCATTTAAAAAAATCTTACATATTAAATTTTTTATTTTTTTCAATCATAAGGTATTCTAATTTCTATTAAAAAACAATGAAACGACATTTTTATTCTACAGATTATAAATACACAAATTAAATTTATGCTATTTGAATCTAAAAATATTTTTTCCATAAATTCAATGCAATATCTTCATTAAAAGGTTTTTTATTATTGCTATGATTGTTTACAAAATTTCCCATTAAACAATAAGAAAAAAATTTTATTTAAAAGATTTCGCCACCATCATTAAATATTTTAATTCTCATAAATAATTATTTATGTATTTTTTTTTCTGTAAATAATTAATACAAATAAAACATGTGAATAGAGTTTCGTTCTTAATTATTAAAAAATTATTTTTCCATATTTCTAAGTATTTTGGAGCTGCATTTTTATATTTAAATGTTTTTTTCTAATTGCATTAATTAATTGTAAACACACTTATAAAAGAAATTATCAAAATTGAAATCTTTTTATTCAAAAGAACCAAGAAATAAATATTAGAATATAATGATAAAATAACACCTTTTTAAAATTTACTAGAATAACACATCTAAAATATTATTTTATTTAAAAATGCAATTAAGGAAATGCTAAAAAAATTAATTAATTTTAAATAATTTCGTTTATTTACATTTTGTGTATTATTTATCTTTAATTTTCCTCAAGATTTATTTTTTCGGTACTAGTTTACTATTTAAATTACCTTAGTTAGTTTTTGCATGAAATTTTTAAGTAATCAGAACAGCAAGAAAAAGTAATAAATATATTTTTAAATTAATAAAATTTAAATATTTGAAAAATTTAAGTTTGAAAAAAAAAATTGAAATTTTTAAATTAATAAATTTGAAATAAATTTTTTTGGAAATAATTTTTTTTTCCAAGACTTACCACTTCTTAGTTGGAATTGATCAGGATAATTTTTTTCCTTTTCTTCACTTCTTTGATATTTGGGCTCTCTTTTATCAGACGGAAAACTTTTGCCTTTATGATCCTCTTTGGCGTCCGATTCATCCGGATTTTTACGCCTTCGCAACTGCTTGGCGACTTTCTGTCGTCCTGTGTCACCAACGTCAGAGAAGTAATACTTGGAATCAGTGTCGCTATTTGGCGCATTCTTTTGGCGCGGCCTTTGGCGGTCAAAATCCATTGAGACTGTAAATGGTTAATCCTGTAAAAAAAAAATGAATACTTCCCATTAACTGGTGATGAAACAACATAAGAAATGCACAAAATATTTGGCCTATTTTATTTCCCACTAACACTTTTCCCCAGCATTTTAGCTTAAAAACTGATATTATTTTTCATATGAAATTTATTTCTGCTTTTATGCTGGTAAATTTATTTATGATCAGTGTGGATAACTTCATTACCTTAAGAAATCTTATTTTAAGAAAGAATATTGAAAGAAGCCATTTATATGATAATAAAACAAACAATAAGAAAGAGAAAAGTCAGTTTAATTTTCTACGGTTTATTCACAAAAAACCTTGCTTTTACTTCTTATCCTACTCTTATCCATCTAGACCGAACCCGTGTGTTCTCAAACGATGAAAAACCACTGCAGGACTTGGGCATAACTGGTTCTTTTGGCAATCAATGATTGTGAATATAAGGGCAGGAGTTGCTTGATTCAAGCTACACTTCAGGGTAAAGGGGATAATATTTAAGGCCTGTCATATGACGTTGGGCACGAAGATTGCCATTGCGGAGCCTAGCAAGAGCCGTCTGTTTGGATCTACTACCATCCCTAATTAAAGCAACACCAAGACGGTTACAATTATACCGCTCATGTGCGGACGCCTTTCTCCAGGAGGAGTTGATAACTAATTTGACTCTAAAGTTCCGAGAAAGAGAGAAAGCCACTATAAGTAGAACTCTTAAGGTTGCCCTTCTTGGCCAGCTAATCTGCAATCATGTTGCAGTAAACACCTACATGTGACGGAACCCACTGAAAAAAAAAAAATTATTATGATGGTCACTCAAGCAACCCAAAAGCTGAACAATATTCACGCTCGATCGCCATGTTTCCGCCATTATTTGATATTTGGGCTCTCTTTTATCAGAAGGAAAACTTTTGCCTTTATGATCCTCTTTGGCGTCCGATTCATCCGGATTTTTACGCCTTCTCATCTGCTTGGCGACTTTCTGTCGTCCCGTGCCACCAACGTCAGGGAAGTAATATTTGGAATCAGTATCGCTAGTTGGCGCATTCTTTTGGCGCGGCCTTTGGCGATCAAAATCCATCCGAAGCTCTATCCAGCACCTGCTGGATAGAGCTTCGGCTAAAGCTCAGAATCCTAATGTCTGTATTGACATCCTTATTGACATAATTCAGAGCCTCCTCAATAGCTATCTATGAGTTTTACCCGAAAAACTGAGAAGTAGTTAGGGTTCTTCTGTACAAATCTTAATGTCATGCTATTTAATAAAAACTCTGATACTCAAAATAGCACCATCACTCCTACTGAAATCAGTATAAATCTGTAACACATGTGCTGATTACCATAATTGATGATCGTAGCAAAGTATTTATCCAAGAGAAAACTACTCTGAGGGGTTGCAGGTCAGATTCATACAGAAAACATTGAAAACTACTAATAATTTTCTTAGTCAACCTGATTCAATTCTTCCGTTATTCGTAGTTTTAAAAGCATAATATAGCTACTAAAACATACTTCTTATTAATTAAAACTTTATTTTTCTAACCTTTTTCATAGAAATATATTTTTATCTGTCGTTAATTTTTAAAAAAAATTAATTAACGGCAGATGAAGTACAATTTAAAAAAAAAAAAAAAAAAAAAAAAAAAAAAAGAAAAAGCCTATTTTCTTTTAAATATTAATTTTTAATAATATTAAATATTATATCTCATGTACTTACATTACTGAAAAATTATTCAAATTGTAATAGAATAAAATTTTTAAGCAAAACATGAAACTCTATTCGAAATGGTAACGAAAACTAAGATCATTCTACATGCAAATACCGTAGATCCAATATTGAATATGTATAGTAGTCATTGTATAGTAATTTTTTTTTAAGTCAAGAAGTCATTCATATATTTTTTGTTTATGAAAATATATGTCAAGCAGCAAATTAGTCATAACATCACAACATCTATGAAGTTCAATAGCTACGAGACTGTCTTATATACACACAAATATATATTCACTTTTTTAAAGAGATGTTAAGTGATTAGTTCAGATATACAACACGGATCTTCGCACAGAACTATAACACAGCTCTTCACCATGAAATATGTCATTACCGAGTCTAAAACATTATTTGGAGTTGAGCTATTGATCTGTTAACATAGCAGCCAGGGTTAATTCTCGAGCCAGGTGCGATTTACACAGTGTCATTCGTTTTGTACAGGCAGAAGGGAATAACAGCTCAGAAGAAATTCATTAGAAAATCACTGAGTTTAGGCTGGAATTGTTGTGGCTCATGACAACGCACGACTAGATGTCGTTGTGGTAACCAAACAGCTTCTTCCCCAATTTCAATGAGAAGTGATCGTTCACATAGCGTACAACCCAGAATCTGGCAATAACTGAGTTTTATGTCTTTCAAGAGCTGAAGAGATTGCTTTGAAAGCAGAATTTCGGCGAAGAAATTAAGAATCATTCAAGCTCTATATGAGCTTCCTCTCTGTAGAATCTGTCATTATCCAGTACAAAACACAAATTGGACCTTAGCTGCTAGTCTGTTAACATGGGATTGATTCTCGGGACAGGTGAGATTTACACAGTGTCATTCGTTTTCTACAGGCAGAAAAGAAGTTGCACGTAAAATTTCAAGACGCCATATAGATCTGTCTTATACAGATGGCAATATATATTATAGAGATGGTATTGGTCAATATGACAAATGCCTATGACTATGGCCAGTATGATGATATATCAATATGACAAACGCCTCAATGTTTATGGTGACTATGCGGAATAGCAACAATGATTGTACGTGTTCCCTGGTAAGAAAATAATTCTGCTGTTCACACTTGATTATTTAATGTTTCATAGGAATTTGGAAAAGAAGCCCTCGTGTATATATATATATATATATACATATATATTATAAATTTGAGTTTTATTTTCATAATTTTTTTTTTTTTTTTGAAGTAACTGATCTCATGCAAAGATAATTAAATTTTGATACATAGTTAAAAAACAATTAATGAAATATACTTATATTTCAGAATTTTTCAAGCACATCAAAATTATATGTACAATATTCAATAAAAATTTCATATAAAATTTTCTCTTCTTCTTCGTATATAAGAACCTGGCGAACATCTGAAGTGATGGAAAATCACGCCCGAATGTGATAATTAAATTTACAACAAAATCTAATTATGCTTACAACATAGTATTTATGTAAATGTATTCAAATAACGATATTCAAAGTCAAAGGCAGCCTGTTTCTAACATTATTCTAGATCCTTACTGATATTCAAGAACACGGCGTTATGTGTTATAACAGAAGATAACGTGCCAAAATAAAATCCCTCATTGTACTTCCAAAGAGGAATAACTCTAGGGAAAAAGGCAAAGGGAGGGGTGGAAGGAGAAGAAAGTTAGAATTAAAATAAGTCGTAAGTAAAAAAGGAGCTTTCAAAATGAGTTTGATGTTACGGTTCCTTATTTGCATATAATTACTTCGGTTCTTGTTGGAATTCGTTCTAAAGTCTTTTCTTTTTTTTTTTTTTCTCTTTTTCCTTTTCTTTTCTGGATAATCTTATTCTTACTTTTTCCCGGACTTTTCTCTTGGGTCTTCCACCGTGTAGCTTTTTCTAGTACTCGGATCATTAGCAGTTTGGTAGGGAAAAATCCGAAAGCTGTCTTTTAATGAGAACAGATTTCTCGTATTAAATGCCATTTTGGTCTTCAAAATGGCGGAACATGGAATTCTTTTCTTTTTGGAATTTTTTTCTTTCTTTTTCGAATATGCACGTGATAAGGGTACATTAATTGTTGGAATTTAAAACTCGTCTCGTTTTTTTTCTTTTCTAATTCGATCTGTTCTCAATTTTTAAGCCGTTTTTTACTTTTTAAGTTTATGTAATAAGAGAAATAGAAGTGGCTGTTGAAGCAGGAGAACAAATTACAATTTGGTGTCAGTTGAGATGGGTTTGTGCAAACTAAGATAAATCCACCCCAAATGACTTTGAGTTGGATAAAAAAAAAAAAAGGGGTAATTTAACATAAAGTTATGATTGCGTCTGGATTCATGCGAGGCTTGTATTTGATTAGTCAAATTTAGATGGAATTTCCAAGAAAAAAACATACAATGGAAGCGTTAATTAGGCGGAAATTGCATCAAAATATTTTAAATTAGTGCATGGGCCATTCTTGTTTAGCCTCCAGTGGATCATTAAAATAGCTTTTTTAAATTCTGATCGAATTTTTTTTCGCTAATAACATAATAAAAGCTATTTCATCAGTAATTTGAATCTTAAGGGAAAAAAAATTTCTTGTTTATTAAGATGAGGAAAATTGCTGTTTTAAGACTAATTTTTGTTTTAATATTTTAAAGAATGCATTTAAGAGTATACTTTAATGGTGTCATCACAATAAATGGAAACTTACAATTTTAAAAATAAATACGATTTTTAATTTTGAAGATTACACATATTCCTCCAAAGTTTTTGAATACTTATAAGCAATTTCGGATCACAATAATTTATTATAAAATATATTTACATTTCACAGTTATACTAATATTTTAGTAATTTTTTTAAAACTTTTCAATTATTATTTCGAAGGCTTGTAATGAAGTAAATAATTTTTAACTTTTACTTAATTAATATTATTTATTTTTTAATTCTTTAATTAATCTTAATTAATTTGAAAAATAATATCTTTGCTTTGTCAGAGTATACCAAACGGTTATGGCAAGAAGAGAAAGAAATATAGTTTTGCTATGTCAGCTTCAAATTTGGCGATATTGGCGAAATTTTTGGAAATGCTTGCAATCGATCTTTCGAAGCTACTATTAACAAATGAAAGAAAATGAGACAATTATAAACTTAACACTAGATAAACAAGAAATATGTCTTTAAGATCCTTTATTATAGCAATATAAGCAACATAAAATCATTTATAAAAAGTTTCCACAAATGAAATAAGAGCAGAATCTTTAGTTTTGGTACTGTGAATCTGCTGGTTTTATATTTATAATATTGTTAGTTTAACAAAACTGCATTTTACATGTGAAACTGTATTTATATTTTATATCCATTATAATATTAAATTTCAGTATTTCTTTACAACCTTTCATGCATTATTACGAAGACTTGAAATTGAATAAATTAATTTTTTAATTTTCACTTAATTAATATTATTTATTCTTTAATTTTTTAATTAATTTGAAAAACTTAGTTTTGTCGAATCATACCAAATAGTTACGACAGGAAGAAAAAGAAATTAAGTTTTGCTATGTCGGCGGCAAATTTGGTGACATTGGCGAAACTCTTGGCAATGTTAAGCTGAAGTTGTATTTATTGGAATTGAAAGAAAAGACAGCTATAAGCTTAACATTAGAAAAACAAGAGATATCGCTTTAAGGTCCTTCATCATTCAGTGTTATTGTTTGTTTATTACAAAACTGTATTTTACTTTACTGAAAAATACATGCAGAAGAAAATCATAGGAATTCAGATTTCTTTCAGAGAATGATAGCCAGAGTTTATTTATATAAAATCAAAGTTTATTTGTTATTTCCTAACAAGCATTTACTTATAAGCAAGCTAAAACTAGAATAACATCTGCAGTCTGTAAACTGTCAACACAGCTTCGCAGAACTGAGATTTGCTAACTGTAGTTGACTGCTGGCTAAACCACTTGAAATCGCAGCTCTTATCCGTTGAGGCGGTAATTGTTCATAAACATCCACATCAACTTTTTTTTCTTCTACAGCAGTTTCCTAATCATTTAAACCATTAGTTCTCAAATTGTGGTGGATGAGCCACAAGAGGCATTGTAATTTCTACAAATTAAAATAATGTTAAATAAAAAATACAATTAATATTTAAGAATTTTTTGACTTTTTTTTTTGTTTGCTACGGTGGCAAAATCGCTGGAACTTGTCCTATAGTTAGTCATTTGAATAAAATTTGAAATCATTAACTACAAGGCGTGGTTTTTATTATTATTATTTTTTTTTTACATGCAACTGATTTCATCAACATCTACACTGTTATTTTTCATTTTTTAATTTTATTAAATAAATAAATCTTTTTTAAAAAAGGGCATTTAATTATCTATTTTTCTTATTAACTCAAAGGGCATGAGACCACCGCTATGTTTCAACATTTTACAGTGAAGGAGCTAGCGGCCAAGGATCTCTGTGTTAATCTACAATAATATAAGGCGTGTTTTTTTTTTTATGTTTAGCATTTTGAAATGTGTCCGTTGCAGCATTGTGGTCGCCGTTATGCGCACTAAATATCTTCATTTATCAGCTATGTACAGTACAATTTCGGATGCATTCGCTTGCATCATCATTTATTTAAGCGTATTTAAAATGTCTCAGATCATTGGAAATTCCGTCGATTACGAAATATTAGCTATTATTATATACAAGAGATGTAAAAGAGTCCAAAAATTCATTGTCAGATTAGCGAAGGGTATGGAGAAAACTATGAGAGACGCAATGGTAAAAAAATGGTGTAGAGTATTTAACTTTTTGAATAAAACAATTCAAAATAAAAAAGGCGTTTTTGTTGGCGAAAATACTCGTCCATATGCGGCAGATTTAAACCATCTTTTCATTTGACTGGTGTTGTTGTTGTTTCTTATCCCACTTGGCTGGCCAAGCCCACGAGCCCATACGTACTCATGATTGAAGGGGAAGGAAGCAGCTTCTGTTGTGATGGAGCACCCCGTAGGTAGAAGTCTGACTTTGGCTCCGTGACGCTCTTAACAGCCATGGGAGCTTAAAGTGGATTTCGAACCACTACAACACATCCATGGCACCGCCGGGATTCGAACCCGAAACCTGTGGCACCGAGCGCCAGAGCGCTAGACACTCGGCCATTCAGGTCCCAAATGTGTGAATGCCAACTGCACGCGGTCTCCCCAGGTGGTCCCCCATCCAAGTACTAACCGCGCCCAATGATGCTTGACTTCGGTGATCTAACGAGAACCGGTATATTCAGCATGGTATGGCCGTTGGCTCATTTGACTGGTAAAAACACTGTTGCTCTGATTTCACCCTAAGCGATTATCAGGTGTTCTGCCACTAATAGAAACACTTGGGTTGTAATCGCTACGATAGCCATGACAATGTCAAAAATCAGTGGTAAAAAAATCAAGGGGCAGAAATCTATGAGGTTGGAATTCAGTAGTTGGTCGAATGATATGATGAAAGCCTTAATATTGATGGAAATTACACCAATATTAAGGCTTTCATCATAAGGTGGAATGTGGAATGTTTCCAGGCTTTCATCTAAACATATGCTTATTAATACAGTTGCCTTTGTTTGTTTATGTTTTAAAATGGTACTTACTTTAAGAAATATTCCTCGTACAATTATAAACAACATACCAGAAAACTTTAATAAATTGAAAAAACTTTGCGTATGTTTTTAGTAAAAATAAAAAAAAAAAACACTCTGTGATAAAGTAAAATAAAATGAATAAATTATGAATGATATTATGAGATTTATTACTAAAAAATTTCGTTGTAGGCTCTGCAATAATTCGTCATAAAAATATGATTATCTGAAAATTTGAACAGATGTAGATTAAGCTAAAATATTATCTATTTTTATTCTTCATACTGCTGCTGTTTGTATATATTTCCACGAAGGAATTATTTAAAAAAAATTTTAATTAGTTTTTATTTACTGACAACATTGAAAGCATTTTTTATAAAACACTGGAACACTGGAATTACTGTATTTTACAAGCAATGCTAAATTTAAGTAAATTTTTAAATTCTAATTTTAAATTAATTTTATAGAGGAATGAAATTAACTCATTGTAAGTTATTATTAATTTCTACAAATAATGGCTTAAGATGTTTAATTATTGAAGTTGCATTGGATATTTTTCTTTCATGGATAAATGTAAAAATATTGGCACCATCGCAGAATAAGGGCCGCTGAGATTTGGCATCAAAAATTCTTCTCGCCAAACTGCGCCAAGAAAAAAGTTGTGATTGTAAGTGAGTGAATTGCAAACAGTACAAGAAATTCGGGTTACACACATATGGCGACTTATTGTTCAGTTGCAGCCAGAAAAAAAAAGTAGCCAAATTTCAACTGCCCCTATTTTGCGATGTGGCCAAAATATTTTACCATTCAAATTAGTCATGATAAGAGATCTTTTAAATGTCAAATCTTTCAACTGATACAAAAAAGATGTGTATTTTCTATTAATTACATTTGATTATGGAATTGTTAATAAGTATGTAGCGATAATAATAGGACCGAGGACTGTACTGGAACATGAGATCTCTGACATAAGGTCACATTTAAAATGTCTGACATTTAGTAAGATATCCGATTAGAACATGCATTAAAATTTCTGAAATTTAAAGTCTGTAAAAGTTTACAAACTATGCCTTTCTTACAGAAACAAAATTATTACTTACGAAACTATCACATGAAAATTTTCACGCTAATTTATTTTGACAATAATTTAAAATAATCTACGACAATAAAAATCAAACAAGAGCAATCCAAGCACATCCGAATTACAATAAAGAGCAATCACAAAGATTAACTCAACCATAAACGTTCGAATTACAGCACTTTTCACTTTTGTAGAACACAATTCCCCAAAAGAAATAACTTTTGAAAACACCACAATTTTCTTCCAAAATATGGTTAATCATAATTATTACAACAGCAACGCGGGCTTCGAAACAGTCTGGCAATTTAGCAAAGTAGTAATATCTGTGGCCAGATGAAACCATTTGGGTAATTTACCTCCCTTAGAAACTCGTACATAATTAATTTTAATGATTAGGCGAGCTGTTAATGATCAGAAAGGGTAGATATTTTGAGCATTAAAAACGCATTGGG
The DNA here is from genome assembly GCA_021605075.1 of Caerostris darwini. Classification (NCBI taxonomy): domain Eukaryota; kingdom Metazoa; phylum Arthropoda; class Arachnida; order Araneae; family Araneidae; genus Caerostris; species Caerostris darwini. The sequence goes on from BPLQ01006387.1 coordinate 20,048, forward strand.
AGTTCATTTCACTAATTTCTCGTTTCCTGGGCCTGTGTGTTTAAATTTTGCGGACCGAACTATTTATGCTTCGGATTATTTGTCCAGCTTCAATAGTTCGGAGATTTGCAAGGATGTTGAAATGGCCATTAGGTGGTTATTTTTATTCGAACGAGTTACATTAAACACAAGAATGTTCATACTGATAAAGTACATTAAAAAGTCATTTTCAGATTAATACGTTCTAGTAATCTTTGTAAAAGATTATGGATTGTCGAACAAGACAAAAAAGCTTTTACATTCGTGTCAATGGATTATGAAAGATAGTAATACAGTTCTGTTGTGAGGATGATAAACTTGGTGGGATAAGCTAAAAGGGTCAGTGTTACATTCTTTGGGGTCGATTCTTGATAAGGGTTCGGCTGAGGATTGATAGAAATATATATTTGTATGGAGTATTATTTCGATTCTATTGGTATATCTTTGTCCATAATAACCAAATGAAATATCTATATGATGGAGTAATTGTAGCAATGCCAAGAAAATGGTTAGTGTCGAATAAGACGAAAAAGCTTTCAACATTCGTGTCAATGGATTATGAAAGATAATACAGTTTTCTTTGTAAAGTAAGTCTGAGGATGATAAACTGGAGGGATAAGCAGAAGGATAGTTCTACATTCTTACATGATGTGTCACTGTCCTGTTCAACATGTTGCATTAAATCAGAGGTGACCAAACTTCTCTGACAGTCGTCCACCTTCGACGCTTTCTGGATTTTTATTTGCTCTTCTATTTTACTATTACAGTAAAAAAACAAAAACAAGACGCTTATATGAGTCTTTAGTCTATTAATTTTATTTTTTGTTTATTTTATATGTAATACAATAAATGAATTATGAAAGATAATACAGTTTTGTTGTGAAGTAAGTATGAGAATGATAAATTTGGTGAGATAAGCTAAAAGGTTCAGTGTTACATTTTAGGGGTCGATTTATGATAAGGATTTGGTTGGGGGTCGATATAAATATGCATTTGTATGGATTAAATTTATTTCGATTCATTCGGTATATCTTCATCCTGAATAACAAATGAAATATCTATATAATGGAGTATAAGAGTAAATGTAGCACTGTAAAAAAAAATGGTTATTGTCAAATTAGACACAAAAGCTTTTAAATTCGTGTAAATTAATTATGAAAGATATTGCAAGTTTGTGGTGAAGTAAGCATGAGCATGATAAACATGAGGGATAAGTTAAAAGAATCAGTGTTACATTCTTAGGGGTCGGTTCATGATGAGGGTTCGGTTAGGGGTTGCTATAAATATGCATTTGTATGGATTAAATTTATTTCGATTCATTCGGTATATCTTCGTCCTGAATTACCAAATGACAAACCTATATGATATGTTGCTATACTGTTCAACATGTTGCATTAAATCAGAGGTGACCAACTTCTCTGACAGTCGTTAAAAAAAAAGACGCTTATAGGAGTCTTTAATCTATTAACTTTATTGTTTGTTTATTTTATATGTAATATAATAAATGAATTATGGAAGATAATGCAGTTTTGTTGTGAAGTAAGTATGAGGATGATAAACTTGGTGGGATAAGCTAAAAGGGTCAGTGTTACATTCTTAGGGGTTGATTCATGACAAGGGTTCGACTGGGAGTCAATAGAAGTATGGATTAAATTTATTTTGATTCATTCGCTGTAGCTTCGTCTCAAATGACCAAATCTCAAAACTATACGATGGAGTAAATGTAAGAATGTCAAGAAATTGGTTACAGAGGACAATCAAATTAGTTAAAATGAAGTATTTGTACAAAAAGAAGGATTATATAATTGCAATTTTGTCATCGAAATTAAATTTTATATATTATATATTCTTTATCTTTTTATTCAAATATATAATTTTGAAAAGATTGTAAAAAAAAAAAAAAAAAAAAAAAAAAAAAAAAAAACCTTCGCCTCTTGACATTACTATATTTTACATTAATTTCTTGACATTACTATATTTACTCCATTATACCCCATTATCATTTGATTATTCAGGACGAAGATATACCAAATAGATCATAATAAATTTAATCGATTTAAATGCATATTTCTATTATAAAGACCATTTAATAATATTCATTGAATTGACTAAAAACTCACATAACTGTCTTTTTTCGTGTTTTTCTACTATAATTACGTAACAGTAAAATAGAGGGTGCAATAAAAATAAAAAAAACCCTAAAATGTGGACGATTGTCAGAGAGGTTTGGTCACCTCTCATTTAATGTAACACGTAAATCAGCATAGCAACACAAAGTTTTTCCCATGTCAAATTAAAACTCTATCATATAACTTATTAATTAAAAATGTTTTTGAACTAAACTTATTTTCAGGATAAAATAATGAATTCCTACCCCTCCTCAAAAAATATGCAATCAAATTTATCAATTTTATATATTTTCTAATTATTCGAAAAGTCTAGATATATATCAAATCAGTAACGCACAGAACGGAGTGGCTCCCTGGTGAAATATATTATATGTATGATTAATTAGTTAATTGTTCATTAAACAAATTTAATAAGCTTACAGCACTAGTTCATTAAATAATTGGAAACATTCAACCCCTTATATAACACAGGTTTATAAAAACGCCATAATAAGCTGTTATATTAAACAAAGAATACTTTTTTGTTAAACACAAAAAATCTAATTCCAGTTTCAAAATTTTTTTTAATCTTACAATAATATTAACATATAAATAATAATATTTTTATTAATAAATTCTAAAACAAATTTCACAATGCAAAATTATATGCGGATAAATTAATTATTAAAACGAATGTTGACTGAAAGTATTACTTAATTAATGTTCACCATCGCTACTAATAATTCCTAAAACTTTCTAGAAATTCTACATTACAAGGAAATTTCCACAATTCATGAACCTTGTTGGAGGTAAGTAACATTGCAGGAAAAGCATATTTCATGATATCTCTATTCATTTTACATATCAGAAACTTTTTTTTTTTTATCCAATGCAGCTGGCAAACAAACATGGACGTGTTGGATGCCTTAAGGCAAGTGCTGCACAGACGGTACTCACTTTGCATTACCCAGGGGGCGCGTGTAACTTGAAGATAAGCCACGGACGCGGAGTAACAATGCCCCCGCAGCGCTCAACGATCCTTTTGGGACAGGGACCTACGGTTTAAAATGGATTCCGAACCACTACACACATCCATGGCACCGCCGGGACTCCAACCCGAAACCTGTGGTACCGAGAGCCAGAGCGCTAGCCACTCGGCCATTCAGGCCCCACATATCAGAAACTATAAATAATATTAAAAATAAATGTCCCGTTTCATTACTGTGAATGAAACATAAATATAAGCACTTAATTCATTAAAATTTAATTTTTAAATAAAAACTATTTTAATTTCATGAACATAATCCTTATACATACGTGTCAGCAATCTAAAAACAAAGTGGTAAATGGATTTGATAATATATATTTAATGTTACTTTCAATCACACAAAACCGAAACATTAGTTACAGTTTCACAGTGCTTTTATTTATTTTTGCACCGTCAGATTTTTCAAGAACACTGCCCCAAAACACAGGAATTTGATGAATATAAATGAACATTTTCCACCGCCGCCATTTTAACCCTCGCAAACAATTTTTGTGCCGGAACGGAAACGTATTAATAAATAAACACCGCAGCTGCATTATCTTTCATTACCTACCTACCTCCACCCCCACTCCTCTCTCTCTCCCTCTCTCTCACCCCCCCCCTACCCCCTGCAAACGTTATTGTCTCTTCTTTTGCTTAATGAATTAATTAGTGCGCCGAGACCCGCAGAGCTCAAATTAGCGTCTTTCACGTAATTAAGCAAAAACAAAACAACAAACAGCAAACAAAAGGCACAAAAAAGAAGGAAAAAGGGAAAAAGATAGGGATAAAAAAAAAAGAAGCGGGAAAAGACACGGAAAACCTCTATCAAGAAAAAACAACAACAAAGCAAAACGATAGTGTCGTCGTTGTCGTCTTTGCAGTGAAGTTGGACTTCGCAGAATGAGCGAAGTAGTGGTGGTAAAGGGGAAGGGTTGCAAGTTGTGGAATTGCAGCGTCCACTGCATAAATTGTAAATGATGCCCGTGCGATTGGAATGTCTCTGGCACCCAATCAACCCGGAGGAATTTCATGCATGAATTATAACGCTGTTTTCGTGAGTTGAGAGGCAATTGTTGCCATGCGTGTCTTGAAATTTACCATGGCGAAACATAAAATAAGTCCAGAAACACAACTTATTTAATGTTTCATAAGGGTAAACATTATCAAAATATACACTGACATGTTGAAACAAGAGAAATATTGTTTTAATTTAAGTGATTAAACTTTTTCTGTTGTAAAACGTAGCATAACAAATTATTTTCCAAGGCTTTGTTGATTGTATATTGATATATTTACTGTTTTGTAAAAATGTGCAAGTTCTTCAATGATCTGCTAATGCAGTTTTAGCTGTTCACCCTTTCGTTATTGTGTGTTTTGACTAAGAATTTCACTTTCGTTTTTGCAGCTATTGTACATTTCGGATCTTGAAAATTTTCTTTTTATTTTTGAGGAGGACTGAATGCGAGGCATTTTGGAATTTCAGGGTTTTTTGTACACTGAATATTATTATGCTTTGTTATACAATTTAACTCCGTTTCTATGAAGCACTTAAAAATTTACTTCTAGTGAATATTGTTGTGGCTGTACTAAGCAATAGATCGTGTTTCAATTCGTTGTATACACATAGATGTATATGTATATAGATCATCTTTCTAATTCATTCCTTGCCATTGTTTTTGGAATTTTGTACTGCTATGTACATAATTAAATTATACTAACGAGGATCAATTCAAGCATTTAATGTTTTTTTCCAAGAACAGAGGGTGACATCCTCTTCATACCTACCACAAACTTTTGTATCTCTGTTAACAGTAAAATTCTCTAACCGCTTACATGTTCAACTGTAATGGCACTTTATAAAGTTAGAAAGTAATTTTACTATATAAAATTTATAAAGCAGAGTCACAGTAAGTTGAAGCATATAATAATAATTACTTATCAAATACTTTATGTTGGACTTTTGTTAAGTTTGCAGAATATAAAATAACTCACTGTAGTTAAATCTTTTTTAGGGCTTTATGTATTTCAGCTTCTAAAACTGAATATACCGGTTCCCGTTAGATCACCGAAGTCAAGCGTCATTGGGCGCGGTCAGTACTTGGGTGGGTGACCACCTGGGAACACTGCGTGCCGTTGGCAAATTTGGGACCTGAATGGCCGAGTGTCTAGCGCTCTGGCGCTCGGTGCCACAGGTTTCGGGTTCAAATCCCGGCGGTGCCATGGATGTTTGTAGTGGTTCGGAATCCACTTTAAGCCGTAGGTCCCGGTCTTCTATGACTGTAAGAGCGTCACGGAGCAAAAGTCAGGCTTCTACCTACGGGTGCTACATCACAACAGAAGCTGCTCCTTCCCCTTCAATCATGAGTCCATATGGGCTTGTGGGCTTGGCCAGCCATGTGGGATAAGAAACAACAACAACAACAACAGCTTCTAAAACAATCCCACTGATTTTCGCATGTAAATCCTTGTTTTATCAATATCAATTATGTAAAATTGTTGGCCATCATGCATCTATCACATTTGCATATTCAGAAGTATGAAATCTGATTAAATTACATTCAATTAATTAAATTTTTAATGATATTCCCAAAGCTGATGCTACGAAATAAAATACTGGTTATCTGACACAATTTTTTGTAAGGAACAAACAAATGTCTTCTATTTTGGAAATATTCAGGTGTTTTCTTTCTTTTATCATAATATGATTAACAGTACTAAATCCTGATTCCACAAGCTATGAAGTAGGAAAAGTTATCAATAAACTGAATATCATTTTCCACAAATTTGGATAAAAGACAAAGCCCTTTTTTTTATTTTTCCATAGATTTTTGCCATAAATTTATGTTTACTATCTTCATCATATTTAATTTTTAACAATTCTTGGCAAATTGCATCGGCCTCTTCAACATTTGAGGTAAAAGGATTTTTCATCCAGTTACATACTTTCAATTTCAAAATCTCTTCAAATTATTTTTCCTGTGCACAATTTAAGTTCGTTGAGGTGGCTTCTGAATCTGTCAATCTCTAGTGTTGCAACATTGAAATAATGTTGTTACAAATTATAATCGGTAAATAGAACTTCTTTAACAAAGAAATTGAATACCTAATTAAAAATATAGATATTGTGAGATACATCAAATCACAAAGAATCCGCTGGCTCGGACATGCTCGGAGGTAACATCATTAAAAGGGTTATGCAAAGTAAATTGTTCAGCAACAAGTAAAATAAAAAAATTTTTTTTAAGTCAATTCCTACTTTTACACTACATTGCAGAAAGTCCTTTATAAATAATTTTCATTCGTTTTTTTATTTCCTCTGACGCCATCTATTGGGAGATTTTTTTCTAATACAGCTGGCAAACAATTATACAGCTTGGTCTTGGATGCCTTAAGGCAAGCGCTGCACAGACGTTACTCACTTTGCATTACCCAGGGGGAGCGTGTAACTTGAAGATAAGCCATGGACGCGGAGTAACAATGCCCCCGCAACGCTCTACGATCCTATTAGACCGGGAACTACGGTTTTTAAAGTGGATTCCGAACCACTATAAACATCCATGGCACCGCCGGACCCGAACCCTGTGGTACCGAGCGCCAGAGCGCTAGCCACTCGGCCATTCAGGCCCTCCTTTTGGGAGATACATGCAAGTTAAATCTCAAAAAAAACTAAAATTAATTAATTAAATTTAATTGTTGAATTAATATTTGAAAAAACTGTTTTAACATCCAGTGTCATCCACTACAAGTTCAAAAAAAGTGTATTTAAACTCGAGTGGATGAATAAAAAGTATTTTATTAACGATTGAAAATTTGAACAAGATATATTTAGGGAGAGTGTGAGCTAATAGAAGGAATTGAAATAAGTAGAGAGGAAGACCAAGGGAAAGGTGGATTGATAATGTAACTTGATTATTATTAACTGGAAGATATAATTAGTAAGTAGAGAGTTTTTGCATACCGTATTTTGGACGTCCGTTAGCTTTTTCTTCCTAGCGCACATGCTCATAGGAAATTGCGCATGCGTATCTGTAATAATGTTTCCTATGAGCATGCGCGCTAGGAAGAAAAAGCTAACGGACGTCCAAAATACGGTATGCAAAAACTCTCTATTAACTGAAAGAGATTGGCATTGGATCGAGACAGATGGAGAGCTGTTGTGTTGGAGGCTCAAGCCAGTAAAGAAGAAGAAGAAACAGAATTTTATTAATACATTTTTACATAATAAATTAAACTATACACATTGATCTAAAAGCGAATTTTAACTAAGATTTGATTATTTAATTGCCATTCATTAATTAACTTAATCAAGTCTGAAATATGTTCTTTAAATAAAAAAATCGTACAACGCTCCAAAAATTTCTCAATGTATTTCGATATGTATTATTTTATCGAACGGATGCATTTTCGAATTACAAAATGCCGCTAACTTTTGAGATCGTGATCAAACAAAAAGAACAATTTCAATCTGCTGTAAAACGTATATGCCTTTTTTTTTTTTTCTTTTTATTTATACTTTTTTTTTAAGAGAGGGTAAAGAGACATTTTTAATGGCCCGTCACATTCCAGATAAAATGTGAACCATTCGGAATCGAATTATCCGACATGATGAAAAAAAGAAACAAATATGTACAGAAGTTTTTTTTTGTAAAGAAAAAGTATTGAGCAAAATTGGCATTTTGCCAGAAGTACAAGAAGTGGCTGATATAGTAATCGAAATCGAAATCGTAGTCATCATCGGAGTTCGTTATCTTGAGTAAAATAGTTTTCTTCGGAATAAGGAAAATTCGTATATGCCTGAGAATGCGAATGTAGTGGCGTTGAACAATTTTCGCAAGCATCTTTTTTGAGATAAAATGGCACTGAGGCTTTGTTGTGCAATTTCTGATTATTGTTGCAGCTGTTCAGTGAGTTTCTTCTGTGAATTTTATTCAAAATTATAATGTCTTTTTTTCCTACATGTTTTTCAAATATGATTAAATTATACATAATGTTTCAGGGCCTGACTGGCCGAGTGGCTAGCGCTCTGGCGCTCGGTACAACAGGTTTCGGTTCGAGTCCCGGCGGTACCATGGTTGTTTGTAGTGGTTCGGAATCCACTTTAAAAAGTAGGTCCCGGTCTTATAGGATCGTATACCGTTGCGGGGGCATTGTTACTCCGCTTCCGTGGCTTATCTTCAAGTGACACGCGCCCCCTGGGTAATGCAAAGTGAGTACGTCTCTGCAGCACTTACCTTAAGGCATCAAAGACCAAGCTGTCTGTGTTTGCCAGCTGCATTAGAAAGAAAAAAATATATATATAATGTTTCAAATATATCATCCTCATGATTGGCGCAACAGCCCCATGGTGGGCCAAGGCCGTCTGCCTAATGACAGATTTCGAAACATGAAATGTCTTCTTTTATACGGGGTAGGGTTGTCAGCCCTACGCCCAACGCTCTACAGTCATGTTAGACTGGGACCTACAGCTTAAAGTGGATTCCGAACCACTACAAACAACCATGGCACCGCCGGGACTCGAACCCGAAACCTGTGGGACCGAGCGCCAGGGTGCTAGCTAGGTCATTCAGGCCCCGTTTTAAATATATAAATAAATAAAATTTACTACAGAAGACGGTACCATAACATGGTAATCGTTCAATACACGCAAAGATCGAAGTGCCTTTTTGACTTATGTATATCTTTTAATATATTTCTGTAGGGTTTAGACGCTTGCAAAAGATGCATCCCGGCCGAGCCCCCAATTTTTGTAGGTTTACACCGGTTTCAACTGATTCATCCCGGTCGAACCTACAGTTTTGTTAGACTTCTCTACCAGTCTAACAGTAGTTTGACTTTTGCAGTGGGTGTCTAGGGTATTTGACAGATAAAACGCAGTAACGGGACGTTACTTTAAATGAAGCCATTTAATATTATATTTTACAATGATATTTACATTAATTGTTAAACGTTCACAACCATTTTCTACCGCTGCTTGACGCAGCCTCTCCCATGTCAGCTAGCGTTCTTTTCCGCGCCCATCTGCGGGGCTTTCTTTTCTCATCCACGGGGACCTGTTCCCTTCTCGTGGGGTCAGAGTTCAAAGTTGAATACTCCCCCACATTGTAAACAGGCTCTGTCAAAGACAAGCAACCGTATGTGTCGCCGCCTGCTGATTTCCACAGAAACAAATCCTACATTTATAACTAATTATCTCCCAGGCACTACAGGCCCGGCATGGAGACCATGGTCGAACATGGGCGTGTTGGATCATGCCCTCCCTAACAACATAACTCCATAAATACTTACACCGCATTGGTGTAGCTACTAATGATGTCTGTCCTCTGCGCTCGTCAGTTGAAACAATGGACTTTTTACATTTGATAACATGCACTGCACTTGATTGTATGATTTTTAACTCTGACAACTTTACCAAGGCTAAATTTTATTGGGTTGATGGAGTTTTTATGTCGGATATCTTTGCAGTTTGATGTAGGGGGAAAAAAAACCACTACTCCAAAGTCATCTGTCTCGAGCTTCGGTTTTACAATTTGTGATCTTTAGATTCTTCAGATTCTTTTACACTTCATTAATCCATTTTTTTTGTGCCATCTTTTATTTCTTCGTCCCTGGCACTTCCATGAATCTGGAATCTTCTTATTTAATATATTTTTTTACATATTTGTTGTCGTCAATAGCACTCCCTCATTCATCTAAAGAACTGTATATTTAATCACACTCACACACTAACACAATAAAAAACCAAAGGTTTAAAACTTAATAAAAACACTTTATTTCACTAAACAGTCACAGCCACTCGGAGCCTTGCTGTTCACTCTTGCCGCTCTGGCATTACACTGACTCAGACTCGGACATACACACACACTTTTTCGCCGCTAGGGGTATCCTTGCGCGTAGGCGCGAACAATATTTAATACCTATCTTCTGACGCTTGGTAATTACGACAGGTAGAAGAATATATTTTATAGCAAATTCAGCACTATCTAGTTGGTATATTTCATCCACGAAAAGGAAGAGCTGTGGAAAGAAACACCTTTCAGACATACTTGTTGTTGTTACTTATACCACTTGGTAGATATCTAATCTAGACAAAGCCCACGAACCCGTATGGACTCATGGTTGAAGGGGAAGGAAGCAGCTTCTGTTGTGATGAAGCCCCCGTAGGTAGAAATTTGACTTTTGCTCCGTGACGCTCTACGGTCATATGAGACCGGGACCTACTGCTTAAAGTGAATTCCGAACCACTACAAACATCCATGGCAACGCCGGGACTGTAACCCGAAACCTGTGGCACCGAGCGCCAGAGCGCTAGCCACTCGACCATTCAGGCCCTCAGACATACTTTCTAAGGGTAACTACGTGTCACATTGGAGAAAGCTCTGAAAACATCTTCTTGGCAGTCCAAGTATTGTTTAAAGATTATGACAATCTCCGTTGAGTCCACTTGTTTTTAAACTCACAGGATATGGGTACTCGCTAACTGAAATCTCCTCCCATATCACATTAGCTGGCATGCATTCCCTGAGACGTGAATGGAACCATTTCTAGCTTAATTTTTGAGTCTAAAAATATTCATTCGTGGTTTGGTGGTTAGAGCTAAGGAAATAAGTAAGAAAGTCTATTCTGAATATATGGTTCATATGGTTTATATGGTTCATTGTTATATAGAGTTTTTGGATGCTTTTCTCATATGAAAACTATTGTAGGCCCTTTCTCCTGAATAACATAATTCAATAAAAGAATTCTCTTATTTCCAATTATGGGTGTATTATGTCTCCCTTAATCCATCTGAGTAACGTTAAATCTGCTATAATGTAATATAATAATAATGTTTGCGATGGCTGTAATATAATGTCTATGTAATTGACATAATAATAAAAAAAATAGATTATAATAACAATACTTTTAACTCTAGAATTTTAAAATTGTTAATATTTTCAAAAATAAATTTATTTTTTTATTATTGAAGCCTAATAAATGCTATAAAACAATAGCTAATCATAATAGCTATAGCCAATTATAAAACCACTTCTGGAGAAGCATTTCTGAAGAAAAAATACTTCTCCAGAAGTGCTGTCTTTATTATTGGATAATATATTCTTAATAATTGGATAATTCTTTATTATTGGATAATAATGTCTTTATAATGGAGTTTTTAAAATATATTTTAAGAACTCCATTATTCACAAACGAAACAACCCCCAAGGCCGTCTGCCTACTGGCAGATTTCTAGACAGGAGATGTACGGGGTAGGGTTGTCAGCACTATACCCTACGCTCTACAGATCTGTTAGACCGGTGCCTATAGTTTAAAGTGGATGAGTGACACCGAGCGGCAGAGCGCTAGTCACTCGGCCATCAGGCCCCAAAAGAATATCTGCCATTTAAAAAAAATTATTTATTATAAAGTACATTTTAAAATATAAAACATGAAAAAAATGAAGCAGTACTGTTTTCATTGTTATTTCGTGTTTTAAACTTATATAAAATATTTAAAAACAAGTAATATAAAAAAAAAAAATTTAAAGTCAATTCCTACTTTTTTTTCACTCTATTGCAGAAAGTCCTTTATAAATAATTTTCATTCATTTTTGTTAAGTTTAGCTGGCGCCATCTATTATTAGATATATGCAACTTAAATCTAAAAAAAAAACTAAAACTAATTAATTAAAATAATTACTGAATTAGTATTTGAAAAATCTGCATTAACATCCAGTGTCATTCACTACAAGTTCAAAAAAAAAAAAAAAAAAAATGCATTTGAACTTGAATGGCTGAATAAAAAGTATTTTATGAACGATTGGAAATTTGAACAAGATATATATAGGGAGAGTGTGAGCTAATAGAAGGAATTAAAAAAAAGAATGAAAAAGAGCAAATAATTACAAAAAATAAAGTGAATAATTCAATGGTATTTCTTATTATTTTTTCTTTTTTTAAAAGAAACACAACAATAAATAAAAATTAATGAATTAATATTTGAAAAAACTGTATTAACATTAAGTGTCATCTACTACAAGAACAAATACATTTTTTAAAACTTGATTGGATGAATAAAAAGTATTTTATGAACGATTGAAAATTTGAACAAGATATATATAGGGAGAGTGTGAGCTAATAGAAGGAAATTGAAAAAAAAAAAATAACGATGCTTTTCTAAAAGTTCTGTAAGAAAAAGATCACAACTAAACCTTCCATTTATAAACTTTTACATTTCCCATCAAGGCAAATATCGATTTCGACACATAGAGAACAAAACCTGAAGCAGACCCTAAATCCACCATTAATTAGTTTCTGGCATAAACACACTTTCCAGCGATCAGTTAAAGCCCCCTCAGGACAATCATGTCCCCCAGGTAAAAGGAACAAAGCGTTAAAGCCGACCCTGGGAAAGTGTCCTTATCTGTATCAGCTGTTGATCGGTCAGTAATCCCCGTGTCCTCAACTCCCAACGTCCAGGGAATGAAAACATCCACACTGGAAGGACATCAGTGGACACGTAAGCCACTGTTTTCCAAGGTTGTGGATGTTGGTGGGCATTCTCTCGGAAAAGGTTAGTTTGTGGGGGGAATTTGTTAACTATTTCCTCGGGCTTCGTTCTCCAATCAACTCAAGAGGCATTCAACTGACTGGTTCATTTCGGATCTGTGGCGAATCGGATTCATTAGTGAACCGCTCAAATAAATTCGCTAATACCTGAAGTAATGTATAGATGCACAGTTTTCTGTTGCAATTAATTTCATGAAATAAATATAAATGGTAAAGTGTCACAAATGAAGATTTATAATAAATTTATTTATTCGTATATTATTTTGAATAAAAGTCATACTAGGAATTTAATCACAATTAATTGTTTTTTCAGTTCCTTCTATTAGCTCACACTCTCCTTATATATATCTTGTTCAAATTTTCAATCGTTCATAAAATGCTTTTTATTCGTCCACTCAAGTTCCCATACATTTTTTTTTGAACTTGCAGTGGTTGACACTGGATGTTAATACGGTTTTTTTCAAATATTAATTTTGGTTTTTTTCAAATATTAATTTTAGTTTTTTTCAGATTTAAGTTGCAAATATCTACCAATACATGGCGCCAGATAAAATTAAAAAAAATGAATGAAAATTATTTATGAAGGACTTTCTGCAATATAGTGTAAACAAAGTAGGAATTGACCTTAATTTTTTTTATTTTTTATATTACTTGTCCTTGTTGTTTACATGCATTTTGGTTCCAATTAAATATGTTGTTGTTTCTTATCTCACTTGTTAACTAGCAACATCTAGACCAAATCCAAGAACCCGAAAAATAGAAGGAGGGAAAGGATGGGGCAGCTTCTGTTGTGATGGATCACCCGTAGGTAGAAGTTTGACTTGGTTCCGTGACGCTGATTTCTTACGGGGTAGGGTTGCCAGCCTTACGCCCAACAGTCATATTAGAGTGGGACCAACTGCCTAAAGTGGATTCCGAGCCACTACAAACATCCATCACATGCCGAGACACGATCCGAAACCTGTAGCCTTGTAGGACGACTTTTAGGGGTAATTTCAACGCATGTGTGTGAGAAAATCTGGAAAACTCCTCCAAGTTGCCTTTAAAAAAATTAAAGAAGTTAAAGGGTTTTTTTCAGAAAGTTCATAATATTATGAACTTTCGATATTAAGAATTTATGACCAATCGAACATATATGACCATTATGTTAAACATAACATAATCATAATATATTTTACAATTTGTAATGCCCGACTCGTGGCTCAATGGCAAAGTGTGTAGCTGGTGAACATTATAACAGAGGTTCAATCCGCTGGTGGCTTTGTTGTAGACTCTGTTTCAAAAAACAAGGAGATTCGATAGTGTCTGAGATGTCCAAAATTTTTCATCGTTAGTCAAACTGCTTGGCGGGAGTTTTCCGGGTTTTCTCCCATACGCTACGCAAATACGGTGTAGTTTCCCTAAAAGTTCTTCCGGTAGGCACTGCACTCCTTCTTCAGTGACAAAATGCCAAGTCAGATTTCTACCTATGGGTGCTCCATCACAACAGAAGCTGCCCCTTTCCCACCACCCATGAATAGGGATGTCCGTTCCGCACTGCAGGACATTGAAGATTAGACACAACAACAATTAATAACTTTTGTTTGAACTTTGTAAAATTTTTAAAAGAGAGGTGATTCGGTGAAAAAAAAATTAGATTTGCCAGCGTTAAGATTTTTACGTTGCCTGACATATTACCACAGATACAATATTTTATTTTTATTAAATAATAATTTTTTTTTCCAATGCAGCTGGCAAACAGACATGGACGTCCTGGATGCCTTAAGGCAAGCGCTGCACAGACGTTACTCACTTTGCATTACCCAGGGAGCGCGTGTAGCTTGAAGATAAGCTACGGACGCGTAGTAACATGCCCCCGCAACGCTCTACGATCCTATTAGACCGGGACCTACAGTTTAAAGTGGATTCCGAACCACCGCCGGGACTCGAACCCGAAACCTGTGGTACAGAGCGCCAGAGCGCTAGCCACTCGGCCATTCAGGCCCTTATTAAATAATAATAATAATAATATTTTATATTAGATATACCATTTTAATATAAAACTTAAAAGTGCTAAACATTTTTTTTATAATAGTCAAGGAATTTCATTTTGAATGTTTTGTTCTTAAACAGCGTTGTTGCAGTTAATTTTCATCATAATAGCTCTTTTTTCCTGTCATTTTATATATGCATTGCGAAACTTACATTAAATGTAAACATTTAAGATTTAATTTTTCGTAATTTTTACGTTTAAACTTTTGTAAGCATACTTGTGTTGCATTTTACCTTTATTATTCAGCATAATGAAAAATAATTACTTTATTCTAAAGAGTAATAAGAGTTATTCTTTGCGTAGTAAAAGATTATTTGTTTAAAAATTTTAAGAAGCTTTAATGTTTATTATTCTTTAAAAATAAAGAAATAGCTAATTCTCACTCAAAAAAAAAAAAAAAGAATTTCCGAAAATGATGAAATTTGACCTTTCGTCCTTTGAAGGCATTAAAAGTAACCTGATGAGTTAATTGTTAAGTAACCCATTAAATTAAATGAATAATAATCTATAGAAATTGGAAAATTATTCAACATCAAGAAAAAAAAAGTATTGGAATATTTTAATTTTTAGTTAAGTTCCATATCGAATTTACGTACTTAACAAATTAAAAATATTTTTTAACGAAAAGCAAACATTCGCCATCTTTGAACTGTTTTAAAAAATCCACGAAAAATAGATAGTTTACAATTAAGCTCTGTTTCCCCTTACAGAAAAGATACGCTGTTTAATTGAAAATCCACACTAAATTGAATTTTCCGTTTTTGAAAATAATTTTGAATCTCTATCGTTGCAGTTCATTACGAAAAGAATAAATCTCTCTCGCAAAGTGGAATTTTTAACTCCAAAAATGAGCTAAAGAGAGGGGAAAAAATATCCATTTATTAATCACTACCCAGATATTCAGGTTCGAAATATAATAACGAATACCGTTCTCTCTTTAAAACCCGAAACTGAACGAATTCCATTTAATTTACCGGAGTTCTTTTTTTTTTTAATGACTTTATAATCGTCGTCATTATTCTTCCCGAAATGAAGTAGCGGGAAACTATCGTTGCCACACAATAAAAGGAAATAACTGCGTAGATAAATTAAAATTCATCATTCGCCTTTAATGGTATTGCTTTCTTTACGATTTCTAAACTCGAAAATTAATTTACCCCCTAACCTCCATCCTCCCCCCTTCTTAAATAGGAAGATGATGTGTATTTTTTAATGCGAAATGCGGTTTATTTCTTTACTGTTTCTTTAACATTAATATTCATTTATCGTATCTAAGTATAAAATTAAAGCTGATACAAAGGCATAAAAATTTTATAAATATTTTTTCTGTTGGTTGATTAATACCAACGTGCATAATGATTGTTAATATGATCGAAGAGATGATTTAAAATATGAATATTATCATAGAATATGCTTTGGGGCAGGATTTTCTAGGAGAATTATTGTTTATTTAATTAACATTAATATTCATTTATCGTATTTAAGTATAAAATTAAAGCTGATACAAAGCATAAAAATTTTATAAAAGCTTCTTCTGTTGATTGGTTAATACCAACATGTATAATGACAGCTAATATGATCGAAGAGATGATTTAAAATATGAATATTACCGAATATGTTTTGGGCATGATTTTATAGGAGAATTATTGTTTATTTCTTTAAAATTCATATTAATTTATCCTATTTAAATATAGAATTTAAAGCTGATACAAAGGATAAAAATTGTATAAATGCTTTTTCTGTTGGTGGATTTATGCCACCGGGCATAATGATTGTTAATATGATTGATTAACACCAATGTGCATAATGATTGTTAATATGGTTTAACATTTATGATCATAACATGATTAACATTAATGATATAGTTGACTGTTAACATTAATATTCATTTATAGTATTTAAATAAAGAATTGACGCTGATACAAAGCATAAAAATTTTATAAAACTTTTTCTGTTGGTTGATTAATACCAACGTGCATATTGATTGTTTATACTATGATTGATTTTTAGCACAATCTGAGTATTACCAAATAATATACTTTGGACATGAATTTCCAGGAAAAATATTGTTTATTTTTTTACTTTTCCTTTAGCATTAATATTCATTTATCGTATTTAAGTATAGAATTAAAGCGGACACAAAGCATAAAAATTTTATAAAAACTTTTTCTGTTCGTTCTGTTCGATTAAAGCGATGATTAAAAACATGAATACTATCATAGAATATATTTTGGGGATGATTTTCCAGGAGAAATATTCTTTATTTCTTTAGCATTAATATTTATTTATCGTATTTAAAAATATAATTAAAGCTGATACAAAACATAAAAAGTTTATAAGTACTTTTTCGGATAGTTGATTAATGCCAACGTGCATACTGATTGTTAATATGATTGATCTATTAGGAAAATATGAATATTATCATAGGATATACTTTGGGCATGATTATCTAGGAGAAACCTTGTTTATTTCTTTACTATTCCTTTAAGATTAATATTCATTTATCGTGTTTAAATATAGAATTAAATCAAATACAAAGCATAAAAAGTTTATAAATTAATTTGAATGAATTTTATTTAGTAATTAGTTTTAAATTAATTTATTTGGATTTTATTTTAGTAAAAATTTTTAATGTTCGGACCTTAATGTTAGTATTCTTATATCAACGAATATTATAAGATATTATAGTATTAAATTGTTGGCATAATTTGTAAAATTCTTTGAAACAGAAGATGAATGGCATTTACATGGTTGAAAGGGAATGGCTGTATCAGCTATTTGATGATTGTTAGATGATATCACTACCTGCCAAAAGAGCTGATATCAGTTTGTTTTTCTACATTTTAAGCCAGAAATCGAGCCAGCTATCAAAATGACGCGATCTAACCTCAACTGAAGACACTCTCCCATTTCAATGCCAACAAACGTCAACTTCAATCACTGTCACACCCTATCACTGCCTTATCACACTCCTGAAGTCTCCAGCTGAGACATTCAACTCCGATATTCTACACCACAGAGGACCACCCTCCTTCGAAAACAAGAAACCCTTTTTTTTTGTGCTGCTGGACCCCCCTCGCTTTGCTTCTCCAAATAAATGGCAGAGAGGGAAAAAAATAACCAGAAATGCCATGCCATGCAACAACACGCAAGTTGGTGAAAACTGGAGGAGGAATTGTTTAGCAAAAGAAAGGAAACGTCAAAACTGTAAAGGGAAGAAAAAATAATATCGTCTGATCTGGTCTACCCTTTTCCAAAAGAGCCATGTGGAAAATGTCTTTCAGCAGAGTGTCTCCCCAACCGAGGAAATTCTTACATCATGGTGTTAAAATGAGGGTGAGAGCTGGTTTGTTGGAAAAAAGGGAAAAAGAATGAAAGGTCTCTTTTTATGAGTGGGGTGGAATGAATGAATGAATGAATGAAGGTTGCGTGCTTATCGCAGATTATTACTGTGTTCTTTCTGGAGATGTTAACGCTGCAATTACCGATAAGGATAGCTGTTTTTCGGTGGAATGGCAGTTTGGTGTGTGGCAAGGGTCGCGTAGGTTATGAGTGGCGTATTAAGGGGGAGATAGTGCTGGCCGTGTTTGGATGATGTTTTTCTAAGAGATGGTTTCTGGCCTGGAGAAAAAGGATGCTTTAATTTTAGTCGGCCTTTTAGAGTCCTCGAATCAGTTAGCAGACATACATGCAATAAAGCAATCAAAATACTGATACCGACTATGAACAGGACGTAGACATCACGTCTGTCAGACTTGATGGTGTCTTCTGATTCATTTCATTATCTTCTCGTTTAGACCGCCCTGGTGAAATTTTTCATTCTTAATGTAGTTCTCATCATTAAAAATTATCAGAGAAATACATTGTAAAAGATATCGCATTTAACTTTTTTTAAAAAGAAATCATTTGTTTACTACTTTTTTTCTTTTTATGCCTTGTTGGAGTTAGAGGTCATTTTTAACATAAATTTTTTTATTTTAAATTCTTTTGTTTTTAATTACTTTTTAATATATTTTCAATATTTTTGCAACCTGTGAACGATGGCATTGTTCATCAGAATTTTAAAAAAGGCAAAAAAAAAAAAAAAAAAAAAAAAAAAAAGTAAAAGTATACGTAATGACTTTACTATGTAATGCAGGGACTCAATCTATAGTAAACCGGAAAATAATAGAAGCATATGCAAATTGATAGTGGTCTTCGAATGGCGGGTAATTTGATCTCATGTCATTAGAATAGTATACATAATCTATTTAAAATCTAATCTATCTATCTATCTCTCTCTCTCTATATATATGTGTGTGTGTGTATGTGTGTGTGTGTATGTATGTGTGTGTGTGTATGTATGTGTGTGTGTGTATGTATGTGTATGTGTATGTATGTGTGTGTGTGTGTATATGTGTGTGTGTGTGTGTATGTATGTGTGTGTGTGTGTATGTGTCTGTGTGTGTCTGTGTGTGTATGTGTGGTTATATATAAGTAAGGACTTAAAGACTGAGTGACTAGGTTTCGGGTTACTGTGATCGAGTCTCGGGGGCGCCATGGATGTTTGTAGACTTCGAAATTCATTTTAAATCGCAGGTCTCGTTCTAATATGAACCATAGAGCGTTGGGCGTAGACTGATGGCCTTACCCTGTAAAAAGAAAAACATCTGCCAGTAGGTATTTATATATTAGTAGGTATTCTTTTTTCTCTGTAAAAAGAAAAGAATCTGCCAGTAGGCAGATGGCCTTGTCTCATCATGGGCTGAGAGTCATGCCGGAGAGTTAGTTAGTTTTTATATGTAAGTATTCGAAGAAATTTCTAGTTCAACGTTTCTTAAACTCTTTTCTCCTTGGTAAAATTGTCGAAGGCTATAAATTCAGAGTTAATGATATCCAGTACTGGACATCTGGTGGATTGGTGTGATTTCGCTGCAGAGAATGAGGGTAGGAATTTTCTCAGAATTCTCTTGGGAATATAAATTTAAATTATTGTAGGCCCTTTGGGGCGTTTTGCCGGTTTAAGGTTAAGAACAAAGATAAAGCCACGCTTGAAAAACTGTGTTTGCGACAATAGGAGGCCTTATTATACTGTTCATTTAAGAGATTTATTGGTCTTGAAAGAATCGACCAGCTGCGACACTGACCGTGGGAAGTCAGTCTTTAAGCCTGAACCCTCCCCCGCCCCCTTGCCAATGATGGCAGACAGGCGTTCTGTAGATGAAAGTGCTGACCAATTATCGAAAATGAACGTTTGTTTAAAATGGCAAGATCAAAAATGAGAATTTGAATCTGAAATTGAGAGAGATGTTGCAGTAGTGAACTGGGGGTAACAAGGGGTTTCTGGGGGTCTTTTTGCAGAGGGGCCTGTGAAGCTGGAGTTCCAAAATAACAAGGATGAGAAGGGGACGGATAAGGGAGAGGCCTAGAGGATGCAAATCCATCAAAGTAGTCCCACTCGAGCTGAATGATTGCTCCTGTGCTTCCTAATTGTTTCATTTATCGCCATGTTGCCAGTTTGTAGAGAAGGAAGACACATCTGATAGACATAACTCATGGTGCTCACCCTAAAGAAGTCCCGTCCACCGAGATTGATGTGATTTTTAATTTTGTGGGTAATGACCAATATTTTATTTGGAAGACTCTAAATGTTTAGCCTTGCATAGTTAAAAATTTTTTTTTCTTCTAATGTAGCTGGCAAATAGACCGTGATCTTCGCCATAAGGGCTGCGCCGATGTTACTCACTTTGCATTACCCAGGGGCGCGTGTAACTTGATGGTAAGCCACGGACGTGGAGTAACAAGGCCCAGCAACACTCTACGATCCTATTAGGTCCGGGACCTACAGCTTAAAGTGGATTCCGAACCACTACAAACACCCATGGCAAAGCCAGGATTTGAACCCGATACCTGTGGTACCGAACGCCACAGCGCTAGCCATTCGGCCATCAGGCCCCGCATAATTAAAATAACAAGAACATTTTGCCATGGTGGGAAAATAATTTCAAAATTGACTTTGACTATTTCTTCTACTACAAAATTGTTACCAGATTCTTTTTGATTAATTTGCCTTTTCTGTTTTGAATATACATGAGCTATATATAAAGGGGCAAACAAAAAGTTTCCTTTCGAAGACTGTACAGTCCAGATTTGGTATGACAGTCACGCAAACTAGCCTTGAGCAATCACACAATCATTCCACTGCTTCACCAGGTTGAATATACCCCTTTGTTAAAATTTTTCTCTCTGCTGCTTGAAGAAGTACGTAACTGTCTGCTGCACTTCTACGTCAGACAGAAACTGCCAACCTCTTAAGGACTTTTTCAAGCGACCGAAACAGTGAAAATCTTATGGGGACTGTAAGGCAGGTAGGTGCTTGAGTGTCTTTCACTTTAGTGAGTAACTTCTACGTTACGGCATTAGCGATATGAGGACGTAAGCTATCATGAAGCAGAATGTTCCCATTTCGCAGTTTTCACGAACGTTTCGCCTTAACTGCACGTCGTAATCTCTCCAGCGTTTCATAATACCGTTCCCCAGTGATGGAGACCCCTCGATCCTTGAAATCAATGAACAATTGGCCTTGTTAATTCAAAGAACAGATTAAGCAGATAATTTTCCAGCAGATAATTCTTTCAATCATAATGGTGGTTTACGACAGACATGCTACTCCAAACATATGCTGCACAACACATGCTACTCCAACACATTCGACAGACATGCTACTCCAAACACATCTTCATTCTCCAATGAATGTCTACTGGTTTTTTGTTCTTCGGTAGCTATAAAAAGAACAGCAGGATTTTGGTCCAGTTTGGACTCATTTGATAACGTTGCCATCGTTAATATTTCAGCATTTTTTACACATACGTATGAAATAACCGAATGCCGTAATATTCTCATGCCTCGATGTCGGTACTTATATACCCGCACGAGTGATTTGCATCTACATACGCTGCAGCCACGCCCTCAAGTGGAAACTTTTTGATTGCTCCTTATATTCCATAAGTAATTTAATTTTAATGTGGTTTGATGATAAATATAATAACTATGTATAAAAATAAGTTAACTTGTACTTAATTCAAAATATTCTAGTTTGCCTAAAAAATAAATAAATAAACATTATTATTTTTAAAAAGTTTTTCATAATTTATTAGATGAATTCTGTGTTCCTTGTACGCTTTATCAAGCCTCTGAGGAATCTACATAGATAATCGAATTTACTGATATTGTTGTGGTGTTCGTCTATATGTATAGATATAGGCGAACCATATGCCTTCTATGCTAACATATATACACTCAAGAGCCAAAACATTATGACCACCCCTACATTTTGCAATGAACTCACCTGGATGACGTGGAAGGCACGTGATCAGGTGGAAGTGGTATTTAACTGCTGCTGGAGAGTTTGAAGAATTATTCTTTATTATATGCATAGATGGCCTGCCACAGTTTTAAAAAGTCCTTAAAAAAGTTGGGCAAGTTTTACCAATTTTTTATAAATTTTTAAAACTTAACAAAATACATTTTCAAAAAAAAAAAAAAAAAACTTACCATAGTACGTAATGGATCACAAAATTTCAATACGCCAGTCTCTTTTTCGTTTGGGACAAACAAGAGGTATTTCAATGTCTCTCTCTTTTGTATTTGTAAAAGCGATAATTTCTTTTCAAATATTTTTACTGTTATGAATATTAATGTGTAGTAACATATACACATGAAAAAAATGACAGAAAATATATTCTTTATTCAATTTTTTTTCTGTATATTCAATAGGTACATTAAAAAATGTAATACCTAACATAGAATAGACAGTGCTATTATCCTTTGCAAATATTTTATTTTCCACATAGAAAGCATATCATTTTTCATCAAATGTCACTTCTTTCGTCAGCTATTTTTAAAAATAGTATTTTTTCATTGTCGAATTTTACGTCGATTCGAAAAATTTTATTTTCACAGATTGACTCTTTCTAGAAGTCCTTTGTATTATTTTTTTTACATGAAATTTATTATAAAAAATCGTTTTTAAAAAGGAAATTGAGATGTTTTCAACAGATAATTTAGAAGTACTATGAAATACTATCAAATGTAAATAGCTTCATTAAAATAAAACACAGAATCATGAAATAAATTGTACTACTGTGCCTAAAAAGTAAGACCAATTTTTATTATTTTCAAAAACTCTTTATTTATTCAAATAATTATTCTCCTCCGGACACAATGCACTTATGCCAACGTTTTTTCAATCCTCAATGCATGCTAAAAAGTCATCGGCAGGGATGGACTTCAAAGCTCGTGGCTATTCACGTTGAATCTCTTCAATCGACTCAAAACGGTGACCTCGGAGTGGTCTTTTGAGTTTAGGGAATAGCCAGAAGTCGCACGGTGCTAAATCAGGTGAATACGGTGGTTGTGGAACGATATGGGTTTCATTTTTGGCGAAAAAGTCACGAAGAATCAATGCAGTGTGAGCTGGCGCATTATCGTGATTCAAAAACCAAGAGATGTCTTTCCATAAATGTGCCCTCTTTTTGCGAATAGCTTCACGCAAACGACGCATAACACTAAAATAGTATTCCTTGTTGACAGTTTGGCCAGGCGAAAGGATTTCATAATGCACCACATCACGGTAATCGAAAAAAACAGTCAACATGACCTTGATTTTTGGGCGACTTTGGTGTGCTCTTTTCGATCTTGCTTCACCTTTGTTACGATATTCGGTTGTTTCTGGGTCGTAAGCATAAATCCAAGTTTCATCTCTAGTTATGATGCATTTCAACTTGTCCTGATAGTTATAAAACATTGTTTAAAACAACGCGACGATGTTTTTAAAACAATTCAGTGTTTTCCTTACCAATCGAAATTTGACGCGTTTGAGGCCCAAAACAACTTTTAAAATGGAATTGAGCTATCCTTTTGAAATTTCAACATCATCAGCAAGGTCTCTAATTGTAAATCGACAGTTTGCCAGCACCAAATCTTTAATTTTTTGGACGTGAGCTTCGTCGATTGAGGTTGATGGTCGACCATTGGGCTCTTCGTCTTCAATGCGTTCTCTGCCTTCTTTGAACTGTTTATACCACTTCTAAACATTATTTATAATTTTAGTATTTTTATTAATATAATAATATATTATAATTTTATCATACGACAATTTTTACTAAAATTTAATAGAAATATTAAAAAAAAATATCTGAATAATGGAAAAGAGTTGTATTTCATTTAGTGATTGATTAAGAAATAAATTCAATCAGTCGAAAACGCATACATTCAATTGACAAGTCAATTTTTGGTTTATAAAATTTATATTCATTGTAACCTTATGCAAGGGATAGAATTTTAAAGATTTAGATTTAAACAAGTAATATAAAAAAAAAAAAAAAAATTAAGTCAATTCCTACTATTTTTTTCACACTATTGCAGAAAAATCCTTTATAAATAATTTTCATTCATTTTTTTAAGTTTATCTGAAGCCATCCATTGGTAGATATATGCAACTTAAAATCTACAAAAAACTAAAATTAATTAATTAAACTTAATTATTGAGTTAATATTTGAAAAAACTGTGTTAACATCAAGTGTCATTCACTACAAGTTCAAAAAAATGTTATTTGAACTTGATTGGATAAATAAAACATATTTTATTAACGATTGAAAATTTGAACAAGATATATGCACTGAAGTGACAAAAGTCATGGGATACCTCTTAATATCGTGTCGACCCTCCTTTCGCCCGGCGAAGTGCAGCAACTCGACGTGGCATGGACTCAACAAGTCGTTGGAAGTCTTCTGCAGGAATATTGAGCCATGCTGTCTCGATAGACGTCCATAATTGTGAAAGCGTTGATGGTGCAGGATTTTGGGCACGAACAGACCTCTCGATGATGTCCCATAAATGCTCGATGGGATTCATGTCGGGCGATCTAGGTGGCCAGATCATTCGTTGGAATTGTCCAGAATGTTCTTCAAACCAATCGCGAACAGTTGTGGCCCGGTGACATGGCGCATTGTCATCCATAAAAATCCCATCGTTGTTTGGGTACATGAAGTCCATGAATGGCTGCACGTGATCTCCAAGTAGCTGAACATAAGCATTTCCAGTCAATGTTCGGTCCAGTCGCACCAGAGTATCAAGTCCATGCCATGAAAAAACAGCCCACACCATTACGGAGCCACCACCAGCTTGAACAGTGCCTTGCTGACAGTTTGGGTCCACGGCTTCGTGGGGTCTGCGCCACACTCGAACCCTACCATCAGCTCTTACCAACTGAAATCGTGACTCATGGGACCAGGCCACGGTTTTCCATTCATCTAGTGACCAACCGATATGCTCACGTGCCCACGAGAGTCGCTGCAAGCGATGTCGTTCTGTCAGTAAAGGCACTCGAGTCGGTCTTCTGCTGGAATAGCCCAAGAAAGCCAAATTTCTCCGCACAGTTCTAACAGACAAGTCCCTTGTACGTCCCACATTGATTTCTGCGGTTATTTGACGCAGTGTTGCTTGTCTGTTAGAATTTATGACTCTTTGCAGACGTCGCCGGTCTCGGTCGTTAAGTGCAGGCGGTCGACCACTGCGCTGTCCATGGTGGGATGTTATGCCTGAAATTTCATACTCTCGGCACACTCTTGACACAGTGGATCTGGGAATGTTGAATTCCCTAACGATTTCCGAAATGGCATGACCCATGCGTCTAGCTCCAACTAACATTCCGCGTTCAAAGTCTGTTAATTCCCATCGTGCGGTCATCATCACGTCAAAACCTCTTCACTTGAATAATTTGAACAGAAATGAAAGCTCTGCGAAAGCACTGCACATTTATACCTGTTCTACGCGATGCTACTGCCATCTGAAAATTTGCATATTGCTATCCCATGACTTTTGTCACTTCAGTGTATAGGGAGAGTGTGAGCTAATAGAAGGAATTGAAAAAAAAAAATAAATAGAAATATACAGAAAATTTTATGTAGTGATTGAGTAAGAAATAAATTCAGTCAGTCGAAAACGCATCCATTCAATTGACAAGTAAATTTTTGTGTTATAAAATTTATATTCATTGTAACTTTATGCAAGGGATAGAATTTTTAAGATTTAGATTTGAAAAAAAAAATAAATAAATAGAAATATGCAAATGGAACTGTCAAACGAAATAAACTATTTTTTATGAATCCGAACAGAAAAATAAACAAAAACAGTAGCAAAGCAAATACAACCTCTGCTCAATCATAAAAAACCGAAAACAAAGCTGAAGCCTGGCACACAAACTTTAAAAAATAAAACAGCAGGTGTTACTGAGATCATTTTCGAAGCGGAAGGGAAGATGAAGAAATAGCCATTTTATTTTTATTGGCAACTACCTCTCCCCCTAAAAATATATTCAGTTATCTTTTTGCTTTATTACTTGGTACGACCGACTTTGAAAATGGGGCAAACGCCAAGGAGCGCCATTTTTTTTTCTTCCCAACGTTTTTGTGTATGCTCATAAAAATGTTTTAAATTTTTTCCTTACATGTCACTACATTTTTTTTATGTACTTTCAGATGGTAGAATTTTTTTAAAAGAAATTCATTCATTCAAGTAGAACCTTTAAAATAGCATAAAATAAATTGTGGATTATTAAAAAACAGAAAAAGAAAGAAAGAAAACATACGCAACTACATAGAGGAAGGAAATGTACATAAAAAAATTCTTTTTTTTTATTTACTGTTTTTTTGCAAGGCAACATTCTTGGCAGCTTGGGACTTGTAAACGGATTCCACATGCAAATCTAGTTAGGAATTTAAAACATAAACGTAATGTAATTTTTCTGTTAGGTGCGAAACATATTTTTATGTCTTTTATAACCCACAACTAACTACAGTCGACAACTGGAGCATAAAATATTTGACACGATTCTTTGAGAATAAGTTTATGTCAAGAATTATAACTTTTTTTTTGTTTTTGTTTATTTTGGAGAAAGGCTGCAACATCAAAAAAAGTTACACTGTCGCATATCTGGAAACATAAACATGCATGTAAGAAAAACTTTTATTTATAGAGGATTTTATTTTTCAACAGAATTGTTTTATTAGATTGCTTGAATTAATTTATGTTTATGTTTATTTTATGAGTGAATTTTAACACAGTAAACATGTTGTTAATATTTTAAACATATTTGTTTAAAAAATATTTCTTGATTTCAACATTATATATTTCCCATATTTTGTCAATTGGTAAGTGAGGAGTCGAGCGGCGATTGGAAAGGGCGATTGAGAGGGACAATAGAAAAGGGAGTGTGCGGGAGTCGAGTGAAGATATCTAGGCAGTACAGAAAGTACGACATTCGAGTGAATAGTTCCAGACAGTACGGTGGGTACACAGACCCTTAAAATAACTAGTTTTCTAGATGATTTGTAAATACTTGTTATATTATTGTGTTCCGTGCTTTACGTGTTGCAGTTATGCAGTGCTGTCTTAGCAAATTTTAATAAATATGACAGCTAAACGCATCTACTGAAGTATGACAGCTTGTACTACTATCTCCTTATTTCTGAATGCAGTTAACTGACAGTTTTTACAAGGAGAAGTTGCTTAGGTCCATTAAAGTATTGCTTTTAACGAAAACTTTCAAAAGGAGCTTCTCTGTATTTATAAATATCTTGAGATAAATCCAGAAAATCTTTCTGTCAGGCAGTTGAAGGGAGAGGCAGTAAGAGACGTTATATATCCCAACTACTATTGATTCTATCTATCTTTTAAAGTCATGACTGCAAAATCAACAATCGAATTCTTGTTGCAAGTTGACACTGTAGCACTCATACTCTTTTAGAACTTCTTGGGTGGCTATGTGACAGCACTATAGCAATTTTGTGACATCACTACAAAAGTTCGGCTAATTAGTCATTAATAACGTAACAGGCCTATTAATTAAGAGAATATAACATCCAAAATATAATCCACATCATTTAGGAAAAAAACCTAACTAAGGCAAAAAATTAAACTGGGATTTGCAACAATCACAAATGAACAAAAGTTTATATAAAGTGACCCCTTTATGGAACTCCACTTTGAAAACCACAGCTTGAGCACAAACTGTGTTATATATACACCAGAAAAAGTCTCATTAAATTCCACAGCACATCAACCTTCCAATTAGTGTCGAAATATTAATTACTCATTACATCCTCTCAAAATACGTACGTGTTTTAACCTATACAAATTTTAAATATAAAAAAAACCTAACTTTGATGAACGCAATCAAGAAAATGAAGGCTTAAACCAAGACGGCAAGTTCCCAAAATGACTTGATCCTACTGGTGTCAGTGTCCTAATCCCACTTAAGGCGTTGAGTTCGTTTCCTTAAGTGTTCCCAAGTGCCTTAGTGCCCTTCTTTTTTTAGGGATGGCAAGGACACGTCTGCATTAATCTGCGACATTTTACAAGCGCTTTAAAATTATCTTTTCGATCGTCAGGGCAGATTCATTGGACAGGGAGGGGTGGTGGGGTGACGTGTTGCGGAATGCGTTTAATATCACCTGCCAGTATAATTAATGTTCCATCGAGTATTAAGTTCCCAGTTTTAACGGGGAAGATGATGTCAAGGATTACATTTCATTATTGTAAAAGGGAGATCTGATTGGATTAACTTCGAAGTTACATCAAATTGCCATTAGGTCAACGGTGGAATGTATTTGTGTGGGGGTGGTATGACTTTTACTCTAATGAAGGTGACTTGAGTGGGTGTTTTCAATCTTTGTGAAACGATTTTCTTATTTGATTTTTGATGAAGATGGAAATATTTTCTTTTATTTCTTGTGAAGCCATCCCATGTTAAATTGCACCTATTCCTAACTAATTTATTTTCCATTTATTGACAAACGTATAATTTTATTTTACAACAAAAACTATGTGTTATAAAGTATATAAATATATGAATGGATAAGCGAACGGATTTGGGCTGCTTATAACTATATGATAAAGGGGGCCTGACATCTGAGTGACTAGCGCTTTGACTCTTGATGCCATATATTTCGGGTTCGAGTTCCAGCGGTACCATGGGTGCTTGCAGTGGTAGGGAATCCACTTTAAACAGTAGGTCCCGGTCTAATGTGACTGTAGAGCTTAGGGCTGTCCCAAAATATACATGCCCCGAAATCTACCAGTAAGCAGACCGCCCCACCCCGCTTTGCCCCACCGTCCCAATTATGATATTATATGATAAAGAATGGATTTAGAGTGAAGGCACTAGAGCATGTACTAGAACCCATGTTAAACAGTTTTCTGTTAAACATGCTAAACAGTTTGAAAATAGAGTAAAATATTCATGAAATAAACCGCAGCATTAACCAATGAAAATATAGATTAAGTATGTTAAGAAATATTTATAATTTCGAGTGCTGTACAAAGTATTCCTGAATAATTTAACGTATAGATTCCAAATAATAATGTATCCACTTGATAAAGAATTGATTATGTGTGAAGACACTACAGTATGTCCTAGAGTCCATGTTAAACAGTTTTCTTTGAAAATAGTGTAAAAAATTTGTGAAATGAACCGCTACATTAAGAAAACAGAATTGCGAATAATATTTAATATTTGTGGTAACCTAAGAAAATATATATTAAGTATATTAAGAAGTATATACATAATTTCAAATTCTATATAAAGTATTCCTGATTAATTTAATGTATAGTTTCTAAAAAATTTTCCATTTAAGACTTCACATGTGGTAAAGAATGAATTTGAAATGAAGGTCCTGGCGCATGTACTAGAGCCCGTGTAAACTGTTACCCTTGAAAGTAAAGTAAAAAATTTAAGCAGTTTACATTAGCAAACACATTTGTGTTGGCATTAAGAAAAATTGTAAATTCTGAAAGTAGAAAGCTATGATTCCAAACTTTTATCTGATAATCACACGTAATGTCAATATACTATAGGTTTCTGGAAAGCCAATCAGAATTTAAAACTGTCGTCCATTACCAACACAGATATATATATATATATATATATATACAGATTAAAACTGTTCTACATTACCAACAAACATAAGCTAATATAAGCTGCTTAAATATGATTTCATATAAAATTTAGCAAGTGCTCTAGTATATGCTTTAGTGCCTTCACTGGAAATCTATTCTTTATCAAGTGTGAATACTTCTTAAATGGCAAATTCTTTGGAATCTATACGTTGAATAATTCATGAATACTTTATATAACTTTTGAAATTATGCATATTTCTTAATATTTTCCTAGGTTACGGAAAAGCTACATTTTCCTAGTTTATCACAAATATTATTTGCTATTCCGGTTTTTGTAATATAGCTGTTTCTTTTTCTTCTGAAATAAAATACGATAGTAAAGTAAGAGGCAGATTTCGAAAACTATGACAACGTGAAATTCAGTACTTTTTTCTAAAAAGTTTCTTTAAGCAATGTTCAAGTCATATAAATCTCAATTGCAATCTATATAAATATTATGTATTTAATGAATTCTATGAAAATCAGCGGCAATGAATAACTCTGAGGCAATAGGATTTTAAGTGAAAAGTATACATTTAAATGCATACATAATTCAGCCTAGATAATTTGGAATTAATGTATATTAATTCACAACCCATTTAATGTACATGATTTCACAATTCCTATTCATGTAAACTGATTCACAAATCCTGTTTAACTTTAATTAGGCTTACTAATTTGACATTGATACAATTAATGCTTCAATTGTCTGAAATATTATTATAAAACTTTATTGAATTAATAGAAATAAATTAATATTTTAATAATTAACCTTTTAATGCATAATTAAACATAAACTTTATTTTTTAAAATATGCACAAACCATTATTAATTTAACTTTAAATTTTGATTAACATAAATGAATTAAATTGTTAGATATATTAACATTTCCATTCACATATCCCTTTAAAGCATTTATATAATGCTTAAATTTTTAGCATTTTTAGGGAGAAAAATACCCCCCCCCGCCCCCATTTACTTATCGTATGGGAGAAAATCCGGAAAAGTCCCACCAGGTGATGTACAACATCTCGCATTCTTAGAAATAAGAACGCGAGATGTTGTACATCATAAACGCAATTCGCCAGCGGAATGAACCTCAGCATTAATGCTCAAATACCATGAACCACTAGTTAAAATTTCAAATAATATGCAATTTAAAATAAAATTGAAATAATAATATATTAAAAATAATTTTGAAATAATAATATATTAAAAATAATATTGAAATCATAGCAATTTATAAATAATATTAATATAAATAAGAAGCACAAACTAAATATTATAAGCAAATTCTATCATTTTTTTTACCTCTTTTAAATCATTTTAGGATCAAAATCCTTATAAAATTTAATTACTTTCATTTTAAGAAACCTTATTTGATTTTTTAAAATAGTTTACTCCTTTTAATTTTGCATTAATTTTTATCATTTTTTTAAGTCTTAAAAAATTATTAATTTCATAAAATCACTCCAAAATAAATTTTTATGATACTAAAAGTTTTTTTAAAATTTAATATGTTTCTAATAAATTAATTTATTAGTTAAAATGAATACTATTTAATTAACTTTAACAATTTCAGCAGTTGTCTTTGAATTCTTCATTTTTTATCTAAATGGCTAAAAAAATATAACTGTACAATGCTAAAACAATAATATTAAAAAATACAAAATTTTATTCTAATTATGAAACGTTAAAAAACTAACTTAATTTTAAGTATAAAATATCCAAAGAAAGAAAACTCTTTAATAAAGAACAATTAAACGAAAATCAAGATTATGCATACACAAATTAATTAATTTTATAAATATATAATTACTAATTTAGATACCGTTAATTAATGTTTTAATCATTAAAAATCAGTTACTTATAATCAAGGCTTAAATATAATCCATCAAATTTGATGCGATAATAAATAAGTACAAAAAAGAAATATTTTGTTATTGTTAGCTCAGAGTCTTTCACTTTCAAGTGGTTTTAAAAATAAAGTACAAAGGCTTGATAAGGTTTTAATATTAATCCCCTATATACAGCGGTAATGAATGTATTAATTAAAAATACTAACGAAAGACTTTCAACACTGGACACTTCAATGTAATAAGAAGAGTGAAAATCAAATATTTATGCAGGGATTTAGAAAAATAACTGCTTCTATTGATCACCATTATTCTCCTCTATTAAAGCAAGATGGTGACTCAAACTACTGCATAAGCTGATAAACAAGAAAGTTAAAAAGAAAAAAAAAGAATTGATGAACTTCTTAACAGTAAAAGAAAAATTAAATTAAGCCATTTATACTTTACTTATAATTTAAGCTCATTTAAAGCACTGCCGTTCTTATATTAGCGAGTAACTTTAAGAACTTAAAAACTATAAAAATAAAGCACTCGGCAAAAGAATTTTTTTTTTTACCCACCTTTTCAAAGGTTCTTTAAATTTTTTTTACTGACGCTTTTTACTGAGATTTTTTTTTCATTAATAGCTAAAGCAGTTGCTATGACAACACGAGAAGCGTTTCTTTTACAGCAGTCATGATTCTTTTCATTGTTGAATGGAGAAAAGAAATGATTTAGTCATAAAAGAGCGGAGAAACGGAATTTTCTTTCCGATTTTGTCATTTTTATGTATTTTTTTTTAACACGCACATATTTTAGAGAGTGATTAAAAAGTTGAGAAAAAAAGAAAAGGAAAAGAAAAGAAAAATGAAAAGACATTGGATCTGAAAATTTTTTCTTAAATTGTTGAGGAGCGGAAAGAAAGTTTGTTTTCGTTCTTGAGACAATTTCAATGTTTGCTTTGTCAAATATTTAAAACTTCAGGTAGCAATGGTCATGTGTATTTTTTAATTACTTTTTCTTAGGAGGAATTTTCTTTGTACTTTGCTGACTCTGACTTAGATACAGTTTTAATTTCCAACTGATAGAAACTGGTTTTCTTATATTTTAAAGTTTTTTTTACTACAATGCGTTTTTTGAATACTTTTTAAAAAGCATAATTGTATTTACTAACAAATTAAAATGTGCAAATGAAACCTTTTAATTTACAAATTAATTAAGTACTTGAACTTCAGACAACATCTAATGAAGTAAATACATGAAATGTAAATGCTTAGAACGCACATTAAGAAATTTTCCATTAACTTTTTGTATCAACTATTATTTGAAAGAAAATATTTAAGAGTTAAACTTAATTTTAAGTATAAAAATTTCAAAGAAAGAAAAATTATTAATGAAGAACAATTAAACGAAAATCAAGATGATACATGACACAAATTAATTAATTTTATAAATATATAATTAGTAATTTAGCTACCGATAACTAACATTTTAATCATTAAAAATCAGATACATAGTATCAAGGCTTAAATATAATCCATCAAATATGATGCGATAATAAATAAGTACAAAAAAAAAAAAAGGAAAGGCCAGTTATTGCCAGCTCAGACTCTTTCATTTTCAAGTGGTTTTAAAAATAAAGTACAAAAGCCTGATAAGGTTTTAATATTAATCCCCTATATAGAGCGGTAATGAATGTATTAATTAAAAATACTAACGAAAGACTTTCAACACTGGACACTTCAATGTAATAAGAAGAGTGAAAATCAAATATTTATGCAGGGATTTAGAAAAATAACTGCTTCTTTTGATCAGCATTATTCTCCTCTATTAAAGCAAGATGGTGACTCAAACTACTGCATAAGCTGATAAACAAGAAAGTTAAAAAAGAAAAAAAAAAAGAATTGATGAACTTCTTAACAGTAAAAGAAAAATTAAATTAAGCCATTTATACTTTACTTATAATTTAAGCTCATTTAAAGCACTGTCGTTCCTATATTAGCGGAGAAACTTTAAGAACTATAAAAATAAATTTTTTTTTGTTCCCTTTTTCAAAGGTTCTTTACATTTTTTTTACTTACACTTTTTCTACTGTTTTTAATTTATTCACTACAATTTTTTTTTCATTAATAGCTAAAACAGTTGCTATGACAACACTAGAAGGGTTTCTTTTACAGCAGTCATGATTCTTTTCATTGTTGAATGGAGAAAAGAAATTATTTAGTCATAAAAGAGCGGAGAAACGGAAGTTTCTTTCGGAATTTTTTCATTTTTATGTATTTTTTTAACACGCACATATTTTAGAGAGTGATTAAAAAGTTGAGAAAAAAAAAAAAAAAGAAAAGAAAAATGAAAAGACATTGGATCTGAAAGATTTTTCTTAAATTGTTTAAGAG
Source organism: Caerostris darwini (assembly GCA_021605075.1). NCBI lineage: Eukaryota > Metazoa > Arthropoda > Arachnida > Araneae > Araneidae > Caerostris > Caerostris darwini. The sequence continues at coordinate 53,989 of BPLQ01006387.1, forward strand.
CGGAAAGAAAGTTTGTTTTCGTTCTTGAGACAATTTCAATGTTTGCGTTGTCAAATATTTAAAACTTCATGTAGCAATGGTCATGTGTATTTTTTAATTACTTTTTCTTAGGAGGAATTTTCTTTGTACTTTGCTGACCCTGACTTAGATACAGTTTTAATTTGCAACTGATACAAACTTTTTTTTTTTATTTTAAAGTTTTTTTTTACAACAATGCGTTTTTTGAATACTTTTACAAAAAGCATAATTATTTTCTAAAAAATTAAAAAGTGCAAATGAATCCTTTTATTTTATCAAATTAATTAAATACTGAAACTTCAAAAAACATGAAATGAAATAAATAAATAAAATTCAAATGCTTTTAATGCACATTGATAAATTTTCCATTAACACTTTTCTATCAACTATTATTTGAAAAAATAATTTTTAAGAGTTAAAAAAAATAACTTAATTTTAAGCATAAAAAGTTCAAAAAAAGAAAGATCATGAATGTAGAACAATTAAACAAAAAATGAGAATACATGACACAAATTAATTAATTTTATAAATATATAATTACTAATTTAGATACCGTTAATTAACGTTTTAATCATTAAAAATCAGTTACTTATAGTCAAGGCTTAAATATAATCCATCAAATTTGATGCGATAAAAAATAAGTACACAAAAAAATCTTTTGTTGTTGTTAGCTCAGAGTCTTTCACTTTCAAGTGGTTTTAAAAATAAAGTACAAAGGCTTGATAAGGTTTTAATATTAATCCCTATATTGAGAGGTAATGAATGTATTAATTAAAAATATTAACGAAAGACTTTCACCACTGGACACTTCAATGTAATAAGAAAAGTGAAAATCAAATATTTATACAGGAATTTAGAAAAATAACTGCTTCTATTGATCACCATTATTCTCCTCTATTAAAGCGATGATGACTCAAACTACTGCATAAGCTGATAAACAGGAACAGTTACAAAAAGAAAGAAATAATGAACTTCTTAACAGTAAAAGAAAAATTAAATTAAGCCATTTATACTTTACTTATTATTTAAGCTCATTTAAAGCAGTGCCGTTCGTATATTACCGAGAAACTTTAAGAAATTAAAAACTATAAAATTAAAGAATTCGGCAAAATAAATTTTTTTTGTTTCACCTTTTTCAAAAGTTCTTTACTTATTTTTTTACCGTTTTTTTAATGTATTCACTACGATTTTTTTTCATTAATAGCTAAAACAGTTGCTATGGCAACACTAGAAGGGTTTCTTTTACAGCAGTCATGATTCTTTTCATTGTTGAATGGAGAAAAGAAATTATTTAGTCATAAAAGAGCGGAGAAACGGAAGTTCCTTTCGTTTATTTAGTTATTTATTTTTTTTTGACGTATTTTTTTTAACACGCACATATTTTAGAGAGTGATTAAAAAGTTGAGAAAAAAAAAAAGAAAAATGAAAAGACATTGGATCTGAAAGATGTTTCTTAAATTGTTTAAGAGTGGAAATAAAATTTTTTTTCGTTTTTAGACAATTTCAATGTTTGCGTTGTCAAATATTTAAAACTTCAGGTAGCAATGGTCATGTGTATTTTTTAACTACTCTTTCTTCAAAGGAATTTACTTTGTCCTTTACCGACTGACTTAGATACAGTTTTAATTTCAAACTCATTCGAGGCGGGGTTTTTCTTTCCCAATTTGTTTTTTAATTCTTTTACAAAAAGCATTATGGTATTTTCTAACAAATTAAAAAGCGCAAATGAATCCTTTTATTTTATAAAATAAACTAAATACTAAAAGTTCAGACAACATGAAATTAAATGGATAAATAAAATTTAATTGCTTTTAATACACATTGAGTTTCCATTAGAATTTTCCATTAGTTATTTTGTATTAACTATTATTTGAATAACAAATATTTAAAACTTAAAAAACCACTTATTCTTACATATAAAATGTTCAAAGAAAGAAAAATCACTAATAAAGAACAAATAAATGAAAATCAAGATGATTACAAATAAATGAAATTACAAATAAATGAAATTACACAAATTAATTAATTTTATAAATATATAATTACTAATTTAGATACCGTTAATTAACATTTTAATCATTAAAAATCCGTTACTTATTGTCAAGGCGTAAATATAATCCATCAAATTTGATGCGATAATAAATAAGTACAAAAAAAACTTTTGTTATTGTTGCCTCAGAGTCTTCCATTTTCGAGTGGTTTTAAAAATAAAGTACAAAGGCTTGATAAGGTTTAATATTAATCCCCAATATAGAGCGGTAATGAATGTATTAATTAAAAATATTAACGAAGACTTTCACCACTGGACACTTCAATGTAAGAAAAGTGAAAATCAAATATTTATGCAGGGATTTAGAAAAATAACTGCTTCTTTTGATCACCATTATACTCCTCTATTAAAGCAAGATGGTGTGTGTCTGAAAATACTGCATAAGCCGATAAACAAAAAAGTTAAAAAAAAAGAAAAAAGATATGATGAACTTCTTAACAGTAAAAGAAAAATTAAATTAAGCCATTTATACTTTACTTATAATTTAAGCTCATTTAAAGTACTGCCGTTCTTATATTAGCGAGTAACTTTAAGAAGTTAAAAACTATAAAAATAAAGCACTCGGCGAAATAAATTTTTTTTTTACCCATCTTTTTCAAAGGTTCTTTACATTTTTTTTTTACTTACACTTTTTTACTGCTTTTTTAATTTATTCACTACGATTTTTTTTCATTAATAGCTAAAACAGTTGCTATGACAACACGAGAAGGTTTTTTTTTTACAGAAGTCATGATTCTTTTCATTGTTGAATGGAGAAAAGAAATGATTTAGTCATAAAAGAGCGGAGAAACGGAAGTTTCTTTCGGAATTTTTTCATTTTTATGCATTTTTTTTAACACGCACATATTTTAGAGAGTGATTAAAAAGTTGAGAAAAAAAAAAAGAAAAATGAAAAGACATTGGATCTGAAAGATTTTTCTTAAATTGTTTAAGAGAGGAAAGAAAATTTTTTTTCGTTTTTAGACAATTTCAATGTTTGCGTTGTCAAATATTTAAAACTTCAGGTAGCAATGGTCATGTGTATTTTTTAATTACTTTTTCTTCGGATGAATTTACTTTGTACATCGCCGACTCACTTATATACAGTTTTAATTCCCAACTGATACGAAGTGTTTTTTTTTATATTTTGAAGTTTGTTTTACACAAATGGTGTTATTGAATACTTTTACAAAAATCATAATGGCATTTTCTAACGAATTAATGAGTGAAAATTCATCCTTTTAATTCATCAAATAAATTAAATACTGAAACTTCAGACAATATGAATTGGTATAAATAAATAAAACTTAAATGCTTTTAATGCACATTGAGAAATTTTCCGTTAATTCTTTGGAATTAACTATTATTTGAAAAACAAATATTTTCATTTGACAATTATTTTGTCCTTATACTTGTATACTTTTCAGATACTTAGAAATTAATATATTATTGCATTGAATTGTAATTTTACATTAAATTGAAAAATTCAGCTTAGCTTTTAATAGCGGTTAATTAATTAACTTGCCTGATTCGTGGTTCAATATCAATGTCCGCCGCTGGTGAGCGTTAGGGCGGAGGTTCAATCCACTAGTAGCAGTGTTGCAGACACTGTTTCAAAAATCAAGGCTACTCGATAGCGTTTGTTATGTTCAGCGTCTTGCCTTGCCTTCTACTTTACCACACCACATCACTGTGCCTAGAGCTGAGTTGCCTCAATACAGTTTGGGAGTGATGTGGGTGAGAAGAAGTCTGATTGGGCTGTGCGACAAAAGTCAAATGAGATCTACAGTCAAATGAGACAGATACCTACGATTTAAAGTAGATTCCGAACCACTACAAACATACACTGTACCGTCGGGACTCGAACACGCAACCTGTGCCACAGCACGAGACAGTCGACCATGCAGGACCCCGTGAGTCGGACTACCTGATGAGAGTTTTCCTTGTTTTCTCCTATAAAATACGCAAGTGCGGGGTAGTCCCCCCCTCTCTTAAAAAATGTCCTCCCAGAATTCACTGCCCTCCTTCTTCAGCGACACGAAGCAGAAGTCAGACTTCTACCTACGGGTGCTCCATCAAAACAGAAGTTGCCCCCCCCCCTTTCCTCCTTCCACGACGGATAATACAACAACAATAACAATTACGACATTAATTAATTTAGAAATATGTCATTGTTATTTAAAAATTATAATACTACTCCATTAATTACAAGAAACTATTTCCTTGCAATATTAAAAAAAAAATATTAGGAAAAATTATTCTAAAAGATTAAACAATATATGAATTTTATCCTTTTTATTGTATTAATTTAACTCAAAATTATTTTGAAATTTATTCATTTGAATAATAATAATAATTAGTACAATTTCTATGAAGTGGGAAATAGTTTTCCAAATGACAGAAAAATAGCAGAATGATAGAAATTATAGAAGAATAATTTTTTGTCCTATACTATCTCTTCAGACAGATTTTTCTTAATGTTATTCAATCTACATACATTATGAATTGTTGTTATAAAGAGGATATCAGAGTTATTAATTTAAAATTTTATATCCAACCATTATTTTGCCTTTCGAAATATCTAAGAATATTTTTTTATCTGGATTCTCTATTTCTTAGGAAAATTAATGATACTAAAGTTATTGGAAAGATAAAAAGCATTCATTTATTAAGTATGCTCCTTTTTGTAAAATATATGGGAATAAAGTTAAAATTGAATAGAGCACAATACACTATTAAAGCAAGTTTTAATCTATTATTAATGACATTTTATGGGATATGGTATTCTTTATTATTTGTTTAGAGCTATTATTATAATTTTTTTTTTCTGGCATAATGCTGTATTAGAATTTATCTTTCATGAATTTTAGAAGAAATGAAAAAAAAAATAATAATAATAAATAACGCTAATTTCTTTAATAGACTTTCAACTAAAATTAAATATAAAATAGTCATATATATTTTCTCAATAAAGATTTTTAATGATTTTAAATTAAGTTAAATGTATTTTATAGATTTTGCGTAATTAATCTAAAAAAAAATCCTAACATTTTTATAAACTTCCTTTTTATAGATTTTTTCTCTCAATTTTTAAAAATCACAGAGGAATACCAGAATATATGAATAAAAAAAATGGGAGCAAGTATGCTTTTCAATCCACATTCAATATTGAAAATTAAATGACTAGAGCGTGATAGTATATACCAGAATACATGAATAAAAAAAATGAGAACAAGAATGGTTTTTCAATACATATTCAATATTGAAAACTGAATGCGTTAGAGCGTGATAAAAAAATTTGTATCAGCTTAAAGTAATTATTTTCAATATAAAAAAATATAATTTTATTCATTCAGAATTACAAATGCGAGTAGGTGTCTGAAAGAAAGAATTTAAACCTTGGCAAAACTTGAAATTGCAACAGATATATTTATAGCCATACTAACATCCATATTTCCTTTTTCACTTTTTTCAAATAGTTTTGAAATCTAAATATAGAAATAATATCTTAAGTATGGCAAAGAAAGAAATACTTGTTTGCTTAATGAAGATTGATAATATATCCTAGACAGAACTTCAGTGAAAATAACAAGTTAAGTATCCAGTGCTTGAACACAATACATTATACTAACTACGACAACTCTACTTACATATATAAACAATATTTCCTATTTTCTTGGCATTACGGTAATTAAATTTAAAAAAATTTAAATCAGAATTTATTCTCAACAAACAACTTTAAAAAGAAACATTTACTATGAATCTTTGTCCCACAAAATGATTAGATGACATCATTTGTTATTTTATTAATTCTGAAATACAAATAAATTAAATGATAATGTTATGAAGCGGATATATTGATTATTTATATAATATTAGATAAAACTGTTTTAGCATTGTTTTAATCAATAAAGTCAATTTTTGAAATGGTTTATCCTCTAAAATACCATAAAAGTTTACAATATTAAAATTTTTAATGTATATCATTTTATCATCCATAGTCAGTGGAAAATATTACTACATGAAATGAGTTTTTAAATTTTTTATAGAATGAAAATATACTGATGTGTCTATATATGTATATACATATATGAGACTTAAGACAATTTCACTTCATTAATATCATGTTTGTTTACTTATAAATACACAAGCCATTCTTTCTGAGTAAATGTTGCATTGTATGCATCTTGGCAGGAAGTATAATTTGTATCCCGGATTAATCCTCCGGACCGACATTGCACCCGTTCAAAATGTCCCCCAAGGACTTAAATCCTCACGCCGGCTAAAACCTCGCGCATTGTTATTCAGTAAATTAATGACTGACTATATTAATTAAACCATGTGTGTTTGACAACGGCAAACTTTTAAACCGTCAACCCGGGCTATCCTGTCCCATCGTATTCGATCCTCAGTAGTGTGCTGCAATTGTGTCCCAGTTCTTTGCGCCAATTAATAGGGGGCATTTGCTTCATTTGTTTCGCAGCGAGATAGCAGGGGCCCAGGCTCAGTTAATTAAATCTCGCTGGCGTAATTTTAAGTCGCACTCGCTGGAAAGATGCAGGTTATTAAAATTCAGAGTCACGGGTATGTCTCTCTTGGAACTCTCGTTCTCAAAAATGATGGCTGCGAAAGGCGTGTCTGGACTTGAGAATTGGATTCTCTTGCTAATTGTTCCCGCCCAGAACTTTCGGGAAATGGGATGATTCCACCAGAAAGTTTCTGTTGGTCATTCGCAGTGGTTATTAAACGATCTGAGTAAACAATACTTAAATGTCTAAATACTTGGTTTTGGAAGCATCTCAAAGATCTCTGTTATGAATTTAAGGCATCTAAATAATATTTGTTGTAGTCATAATATTGATTCAAATATAATATACTCTTAAGCAAGCTATGACAACTGCACTTATGTATAATGTATTGTGTTCAAGCACTGGGCACTTATATAATAATTATATACGAATATTAGCCATAACGTTTATTCAAATATAGTATATCTCTTAAGCAAGCTACGTCAACTCCACTTATGTTTAATCTATTGTGTTCAAACATTGGACACTTATATAATAATTCAATTAATTAGTTAAAATTTACTTATATTTCATATAATAATGAATTAATGACACTTATATAATAGTTATATATAATTATTAGCCATAATATTTATTCAAATATAGTATATCTCTTTACCAAGTTACAACAACTCCACTTACGTATAAGAACGTAACTACTACAATATAATAAATTAATTTGTGATCTAATCATAGTGATTTGTGATGATCTAATCATTTTGTGGGACAAAATTAAGCTTGAAATCTTCAAGCAAGGTTCATAGTAAATGTTTCTTTTTAAAGCTGTTTAAATTCAGATTTATAAAATTAATCTGATTTATTAAATAAATTCAGATTTAAATTTTTTAAAATTGAATTAACTTAATGCCAAGAAAGTAGGAAATATTGTTTGTATACAAAGATCCACTAATGTCTAAAAGACCTAATGACACTTTTTCATCTCATTTTCTTTTCAATTTCAAAGATTTTTAACAATTATTTTTCATGATTAATAATGTTTAAAAATAAGTCAAAATGTACGATTAGTAAATCGTTAATTGTACGATTCCATAATCAATCGTACAATTAATGATTGATGTTTTAGCTTCAAGGAAATTTTTTACCTTTAACTTGTAGAATATGAATTAAAAATTATTATAATCTACTTAGAAAGAAATATTGAATATAATCAATTGAAGAAATTTTCCATTAAAATGTAAATTACATTACGATATTAATTTACTTGCATAACAATATTATATGGAGATGTTCTATATTTAAAAAAGTAAAATTCCTGCGGAAAAAATTATTCCTTTCAAAATATAAACAACGATAGCTCTTTTCTTATTTTTTAATGTCATTTTATATGAGTAGAAAACAAATGCATTTTAGAAATTTAATACACATTATTCCCCCAACGAATCTTTAAATAAATGAAATATGAAACATCATAGAAGGAACAAAGAGGCTATATCGACATCAATATGCTTTTGTTCCATTCCAAGTCCATTCACCTCCTATCGCACATGGAATCCTGTAATGATGTTTATCACAGATGTCATATCAGATTGGTCTGCAATTCTCTTTATCCATCTTCTTGCTTTTAACTTGTAAAGATGTATCTGCATCTTGTTCAAAAGGACCATTGAAAGCTATCGACGTCAAGTCGTGCCATTGAGGACACGTCAAGTGACTGTCCACTTGTAACTGAATGACGTATGACAAACGGACTGCAGACGTCCTCTTTTCGGCCATGACAGTTGCACAATGGGTATATCGTCATAGCCATCGGGTAAGTTTGGCAGATCAGGTAAGATGTGTCAATGGTAAAAATAAATGAATAAAAAAATTTGGGAAAACTTTTTGGAGGGATTTTTTTTTACTCGCATTCCGTTTGGTCGTTGGTAGACATTCACATTTGAAGAAGATTTGAGCTGCCGTGTGGATATTGTAAGCAATAAATCTCAACTAAAGATACATTTTGTCACGTAGTATACAGCACGACATACGTGTTATTTTGAACATCTTACCATACACGATAATATCTTACAAGTCTATGTATATATAATATATCAGCAGCTTTTCTGTTAAATCTCCTCAGAATTAATTCTGCCTTTTGTCACTAAAAGAGAAAAAGTTTTCTTAAGTTTTCTTTCCTTTTTTTCTTTTTAAAAGTTTTTAAAGTTCTCTTTCTGTATGTACTGTTTTATTCTAAATATTCGTTTTCAACAGCAATTTCTTTGCATTTTGAATCTCCATGTCACTTCTAATACAGTTGGCTTCTACCAAATTCAACTCATGTACAAGTCTTGCCAAACAAGTGAAGAACCATACAAATAAGACAAGAGCTGTAAGCTAGAGCCAAGATCCATAAGCAATTGAAAATGCAATATAGAGCACTTGGCACGATAGTCAAAAATTGATCAGTTAAACATTGATCCACGAGGGGTACTTACGTATTAACGGTACCTTGGCGACAGTTGCGTCAATAAAGAGCACACGCGTCAACCGCAGCTACAGATTTGGCGCCAATCTACACTTAAAATTTTTGTTCCAAATAATAAAATATATATGAAACACTTCATTTAAAATCTAAACGCTTTCAAAATATTTTTATTCCAAATAATAAAGATTGGCGACACTTAAAAACCGCCAAGTCTGTCGCCAAGGTACCGTTAATACGTAAGTACCCCACGAGGTATAATAACGATTTTTAAAGAAACATTAGTCGTAATATTAGTAGATTAATTAACGATTTTAATAATAACTTCTATTTTTCACATTTTTTTGACTAAATGGGAAACGTGTTCTTTAAGGACTGTATGTACTTTCCTTATCTTTTTCTAATTGCAATTTTTTTATGTTTGGAATCTGTATGTCACTTATAATACAATGGGCTTCAATCAAATGCAATTAATCTACAATTCAAGACAGAAGCTTCATTCACTTGACAAGCAAGTCAAGAACCATAACCAATTCAAAATGGGATATAGAGCACTTGATATGATGGTCAACAATTGATGCAGTTAAACATTAATCCCCTAGCTACAATAAACGCTTTTTAAAGAAACATTAATCGTACTCCTAATAGATATTATTAAAATCGTTAAATAATCTATTAATAATACGATTAATGTTTAACTTCTATATTTCACATTTCTAGTGATGTCACAGATCTTATACCAGAGCAATATCATGTTCACAAAATACAAATTGCTGAATAAATAATTACTTAATCGCTGTGTTCCATTTATTGTAACTTTCTAGATACGCCAAATGATTGTCTGGATATATATATATATTACTTCTTTCATATAGTAATCTGAAAAGAATTATTCCCCGTAGAAAATTCTGCAAAAAAGCAGATTTATCTTTTTATTTTTAGCATGCTATTAATAAAAAGATGCAAAAAAAAACTTTACATCCATACAATGTCGGAAAAAGCTGAGCTATTTTAATAAGAAAGGATATCAAAGATTCACATTAGATCAATTATTTAAAAAAATATTAAACAGCAAAAAATATATAATTAAAATTTAAAAATATTACGATGAAGTATTTAGATATAATTTTTAATATCCATTTATAAATTTTGATGCAGAAAAACATTAAATATCATAAGAATCATAATATTTTTTTAATAAAACCCAAAACAAACATTAAAAAAAATCAGATGCAAAAAAAAGTACTTAAAAATGATTGATTTAGACTGCTCCCATAATGAAATTCCTTTTTAATCTCCCCACCCTTTTTTTTTCTGCCACTTTTCTAATTTTACACTGAACTAATTGCAGATTATATTAATAAAGTATGACTAACCCCTTCCTAAATTTGATTTACACATTAAAAAAAAAAAAAAATTGCAATATCCACGATACTACATATCAGTATCACTCAATTTTTTTTTATTTTTAAACAGAAAAAAAAATCTGATCACGTTTGACACATTGTATACCAATCGCCTTCAATTTACATCGAAATTCGTCACAGCCAGCCCTATTTCAATTCATTACAAAGTGCGTATTATAATTAGCTAAAACTTTCGTCACGTCGTTGCCATGGTAATCGCTGTGACGTCTCCCATGGCAACGCCAAACAATCTCGCCAAATCGTCTACGACGTTAGGGAATTTTTGATAAATGAGACATTTTCGACTTTTGACAATTTGAAACTTAACACTGTTGGCCTCGGGAGTAAAAGGACAATTTTTTTTTCTTTTATAATTTTCTGCTGTTTTTTTTTTTTTTCTCTCTCTCTACGGTGGTAGTTTTTGACTTCAATTATGGTAATAGAGTTGACTTGTGCTACCTGTTTTATTTGTTTAGTGTTTATTCTCGTGGGGGGAAAGGCCTCGTTTGTTTATTTTTTCATGGTGTGCATAGTTTGTAACGCTTCTGCAATTACGACGGGGAATACAAGTAATTATTTCTCATCTCATGAACTTTTAATGAAAACGTCCTTTTGATGTTGGCGATCACATGAAAATATGAAGCAGAGTGGTTTTTTAATTGTGATATATTTTAACAAAAATAATAAATAAAAAAATTTTGAAACATAAATTTAACTAAATATCATACTATAATCAACAAAAAAAAATTTTTTTAGAGAAAAAAAAAACCGAATGTGGTTTGTAAATGAGTGATTTATGAATTGTTTCATTAATTGAATAAAAATTTGAAATACTGTTAACATATTTCTTACCTTCTGAATATTATAAACAGCATATGTAATTATGATGGAATTCTTATGAGATTTTTGCTTTTCACTAACTTTTAGCATGCAAGCTATAAAATCTATGGATATATTTCTATTTTATCATTCATTCCTTGCATCAACGGTATTTCTTATGAGAGGTTTGGTTTGGTCTGTCGCTCTGCGGCCACTTTTTTTCACACTTTAGGTTAATTAAACCGGGACCTACAGTTTAACGTGTATCCAAAACACTAACAAACATCCTCGCCACAACCATTCCAACGATCCATGGCAATGCTTCGAATCTAAAGCACCAAAGGCCAAAGCACTAGCCAATTGATCATCAGGCCGTTTTTTATGAGACAGAAGTAATGCTTTCAGAAGGAACTGCTCTGTATTTGAATATCGCAAAAGAAAAATTCAAGAAACTTTAATCAAGCAGCCTAAATAGCTCCGAGTCCATTTGAAGTCAACACTGTGACAGAAAAAAAACAAAAACGCGTGAGTTGGCGCTGAATTAGAATACAGTTTGACTCTTTTGTTCTTGGAGACTAGTAGCGCAGTTTTGTTCAATAGAGTGATTTTCCAAGGATCGACAATAACAATGAGGAACTAAAAATTAAAGTGAAGATTTGTTGATCTTCAAAGTGTGTACGAATTTTTTTCTATTCAACATCGTCGAGCTTTGAGTTCCACTTACACATGTCACAAATAGCCTACCGAAAGGTGATGAGGGGAAAGCCTTGTGGCTCCAAGAAGAATTTTATGGATAATTATCCCATATTTGAATGTCACACAGTAAAAATATTGGCTTTAAACATGTTGCCATATTAATCATTGAGGTTCTTCTTCGTTGAAAGCAGGGATTACAACGGACCTGAGCCTTGCTTCTCATCTAGAAAAGTATTTGCCATTGGGTGCAAGTCAAGGAATGTAACAGATGGCCTAAAACGTTCATAGGCTGACACATAGATGGAGCTACTAGTATTAAATCCATATGATTTTTAGATAGCCCAAACCTTCAAAAGACACGTGTATAAATTTGACAGCTGTTGCACTATTAGTATGTGAGTTATAGCATTTTTAGTGAAGCAACTTTTGTTAGTTTGAAAAAATGGATGAAAAGGAATTTCGTGTGTTAATAAAGTATTGATTTTTGGCAAAAAAAAAAACTATACTATTGAAGCCAAGGCTTGGCTTGATAAACATTATTCGGACTTTGCACCAGGAAAATCAACCGTAGAGATGTGGTTTGCTAAATTTAAACGAGGCGAAATGAGCACCGCGGGCGATGCACGCAGTGGACGCCCCAAAGAGGCTGTTACCGACGAAAACATCAAAAAAGTCTTCAAAATAATTTCTGATAACCGTAAAGTGAAATTGATTGAGATAGCTGAGACCTTAAAGATATCAAAGGAACGTGTTGGACATATCGTGAATGAATATTTGGATATGCGAAAGCTCTGTTTAAAGTGGCTGCCGCGCGAGCTCACAATCGACCAAAAACAGCAACGAATTTATGATTCTAAGCAGTGTTTGGAGCTGTTCAATCGTAATAAACACGAATTTTTGCGTCGATATGTGACAATGGAGGAAACATAGCTCCATCATTTCACACCGGACACCGGAGTCCAATCGACAGTCAGCCGAGTGTATTGCACGTGATGAACACTAAAAATACTATAACTCCACTAAAAAGGCTGTCAAATTCATACGCGTGTCTTTTGAAGGTTAGGGCTAATTAAAAATCATATGGATTTAATACTAGTAGCGCCATCTATGTGTGCCATCTACAGACTTTTCAGCCCACCTATTAGTATATGTAGTGTATATATCAGGAATATAGAATAATTTGTCGAATATTGGTTTGTTGTATAAAAAGTAAAATACAATCTATGTCTTTGTATCACATATTTAATTTTATTCTTAAACGATCACCCGTAACAAGTTATAAATTAAGCATAATTAAGTTTGCTTTTTTAATAAATGGGGCCTGATGGCTAATTAATTAGCTCTCGGTACCACAGGTTTCGGGTTCGAGTTCCGGCGGTGCCATGGATGCTTGCAGTGACTTTGAATAAACTTTAAACCGTAGTTCCCGGTCTAATATGATTGTAGAACTTTGGGCATAGAGGGCTGTCAACCCTACCCCATATAAAAAAAAACATCTCCAATCTCAAATTCTGCCAGTTGGCAGAAGGCCATGGTACACCAAGGGGCTGTTGCGCCAATGAAGAAGAAAATAGTCGTGAGGAATGTGCTACCAAAAATCCTATCTATCCATGGTCTAACATGGATTGTAGTGTCAGAGAATCTTATTTAATGAACTTAATTCTTTTAGGACAGAACTTTCATTTAACTGTGCTTTTATGTAAAATGTATTAGAAATAATTCAGTCAATAATAATTATTTTTGGAACTTCACCTGTAACCATAATCTGTGTGTGTCTTACATCTAAAATTGTAATTTAATAGATTTTCAAAACTATTTTATCTATTAATTAAAAAGTTATCGTTTTAAAGTAGCTTTACTATAACGATATTGTGATGAAGATAATGATACTAGACAAAGACTCTAATTATGGCAACAATGATACTTCCCATGTAAAATCTGATATTTTTAAATGTTCGCTTAAATAATACATGTAGATTTAGCCGCTTGGAAAAGATGCATCCCGGGCGAAACCCCAATTTATGTAGGGTTACACCGGTTTCAACTGATGCATTCCGGCCGAACCTACAGTTTTGTTAGACTTCTCCTCCAGTCTAAACAAAGCTGAACTTTTGAAGTGGGTGTCTAGGGGTGTTTGATATGCAAAACGCAGTAACGGGACGTTACTTTAAATGAAGCCATTTATTCTATGATATCTTACAATGATATTTACGTTAGCAATTAATTAAAGGAACACCACCGTCCATTCTCTCACTGCTTCACGCAGCCTCCCGCCAGAGTTCCTGCCAGCGTCTCTTCCGTGTCCATCTGCGGGGTTTCTTCTCTCATCTACGGGGCCCTCTCCCCTTCTCGTGGGGTCAGAGTTCAAAGTTCAATACACCCCCACGTTGTAAACAGCTCTGTCAAAGACAAGCAAGTGTCGCTATCTGGTGATCACGACACCAACAAATCCCACATACATGCATAGTGAAATGCGCAATTTGAAATTTAGAATTAATGTCACTCTAAAAACATAACGATACAGATAGTGACACTAATTACGCTAAGTGTTACAGTGATGCCAAATGCTCACAATACATTTCCTATTCTTGCGTGTCCATTTAAATAAACACATGTAAAAGGAAGAATGAAATTTTAAGTAGGGATAGAATCACTGTAACAGTATGCCAATAAAATGACGATTTTCCTAACCAATACAGAGATGTTGCTCTTTACGCTAAAACAGTTAATTCGGTGGTTAAATAAACGCCTTCACAACTAAGGAATACCTTTTTTAAATTCGGTGTTATTGTTATTGTAACATTACACAAAAGTTCCCTTTCTGTTAAGCAAACAAGAAATAAATTTTAAAATTTAGTGGTACTGTAGTGGAAGTAAAAATTGCTTATTTCTATAATATCATACATATGTCATCATATTCTAAACATTTTTAAATCGATCTCCAAAACTGACAACCTCGTTAGTTTTAATCATTGTAACGGTTTTTTTTTAAAGTTTTAACATTGGTGGGCTTCATATGAGTACCAAATACACCCAACCGACTGGTGATAAGAAAAGAATACTTTTTGGAAGGACTTTTTTTTTCTTTTGTACTGTTCCTCATTTGCGTATCGTATAGGACAAAACCCGGAAAATTGCCTGCAGGCAGCCTGGTTTGGTTTGTCGCTCTACGGTCATTTTGTGCACACTTTAGGCTAATTAGACAGGGGCCTACGAAGGAATCGAAGCTGAAGTCTATGGTACCAAAAACCAGATGCATGCAGCCTGAGTATCGATACAAGATGCTCTTACATGCATTGTCAATTCTCCAACGAGTCTTTAGTTTTTGAAATCAGCTGACTTTAACAATGCCGCCAGTCCTTTTGCACACTAGTGAACATGATGCCACCGTTAAGATTAGCTGCATAATGGTGTCGTGTAAGTGTGGGCCATCGTTACGATTAACTGAATAATGGCTCATATCTTCAAAGAACAAAAGTTTTAATATTAATTAATTAAAGTAATAGAATAACAGGAAAAATTATAAAATTAAATTTAATTAAAGTTTTTGTACTATAGTTATAATTATCCTACATGATATATAATCATATCTGTCATTTATGGACAATCTATCATTTATGGACCATCGATAGGATGGAATACAATAAATCTAACATGGATTCTAATTAAGATAATGTATATTAAATAAAGACATATTTTACAACGATCGATGTGTTTGCTTCAAGACCTTTTTTGTTGCCTCATCACAGGCATAACTCTTTGTTTATTCTCATCATAAGAGAGTTACAACCATCATAGCGAAACTATGTATTAAAGAGATAAGCTAACTTACTATAGTCATGTACTATAGTTATGATTATATATCATGAAGGATAATTATGGCTATCATGTACAACAAATGATGGGTTAATTGATACCATTGATAAGATGGGGTACAATAGATCTAACATAGATTCCAATTAAGATGTTGTATATTAAATAAAGACATATTTTACAACGATCGATGTGTTTGCTTCAAGACCTTTTTTGTTGCCTCATCACAGGCATAACTCTTTGTTTATTCTCATCATAAGAGAGTTACAACCATCATAGCGAAACTATGTATTAAAGAGATAAGCTAACTTACTATAGTTATGTACTATAGTTATGATTATATATCATGAAGGATAATTATGTCTATCATGTACAACAAATGATGGGTTAATTGATACCACTGGTAAGATGGGGTACAATAGATCTAACATAGATTCCAATTAAGATGTTGTATATTAAATAAAGACATATTTTACAACGATCGATGTGTTTGCTTCAAGACCTTTTTTGTTGCCTCATCACAGGCATAACTCTTTGTTTATTCTCATCATAAGAGAGTTACAACCATCATAGCGAAACTATGTATTAAAGAGATAAGCTAACTTACTATAGTTATGTACTATAGTTATGATTATATATCATGAAGGATAATTATGGCTATCATGTACAACAAATGATGGGTTAGTTGATACCATTGATAAGATGGGGTACAATAGATCTAACATAGATTCCAATTAAGATGTTGTATATTAAATAAAGACATATTTTACAACGATCGATGTGTTTGCTTCAAGACCTTTTTTGTTGCCTCATCACAGGCATAACTCTTTGTTTATTCTCATCATAAGAGAGTTACAACCATCATAGCGAAACTATGTATTAAAGAGATAAGCTAACTTACTATAGTTATGATTATATATCATGAAGGATAATTATGGCTATCATGTACAACAAATGATGGGTTAATTGATACCATTGATAAGATGGGGTACAATAGATCTAACATCGATTCCAATTAAGATGTTGTATATTAAATAAAGACATATTTTACGACGATCGATGTGTTTGCATCAAGGCATTTTTTGTTGCCTCACCAAAGACACAACTCTTTGTTTATTCTCATCATGACAGAGTTACAGCCATCATCGTGAAACTATGTATTAAAACCATAAGCTAACTTAACTATAGTTATGATTATATATTGTGAAAGATAATTATATCTATTATTTATGGACAAATGCTAGGTTAATCGATACCATTGATAAGATGGGTAAGGCAATAAATCTAACATGGATTCTAATTAAAATAATGTATATTAAATAAAGACATACTTTACGAAGATCGATGTGTTTGCTTCAAGACATGCCTCACCACAGACATAACTCTTTGTTTATTCTCATCATAAGAGAGTTACAGCCATCGTTGCGAAACTATGTATTAAAGGCATAAGCTAACTTCAAACTAAATCACTTCAAAAGTAAATTTCTTTCGGTCCAAGCAACGTAAAGATTTGATTTAAAATAAATTAAGTGTTTTCAAAGGCGGCTCGCTAAAAAGAAAGTGGCTTCCCCGAATGAACTCCTTGCCTAACATTCATTTCAATCACTCTGATAGAAAAGAAGTGATAAATGTTGCCAACATTCTTTCTGCATTTGAGAAAAAGGGAGGAGAGAGAAAAAAAATCGTTTGGCAAGGACCTGGAAAGTAGAAACTGTGTTTTCCTTTTCCAAGAAAGTTACTTTTCACGGAATGGCAGCGGCGGAAATTGAAAAGCCAGCCTTGTACAGAAGTTGCAAAACTCTGCACCCCGCTTTGCTAATGAGATCTGCAAGAATTGCTGATAAGTTGCAATAGTTCGATGCAAATTTTCTTCATTGCTTTTCCAAAGCAGCATTTCTTTTACCTTTTTGTTCTTTTTACTTTACCATCCTTGCATTCCACCCTCATATTCTGAGAATGCATTTCTTTTATTTTCTTGTACGTCGAGATTTCAGCTTTAAATCTTTAGCTCCAGGCTACTTGCTATTGATTGCCGAGCTGCAAAAGGAACAACAAGCAAAAGGTACATCGATATTTGCTTTTAAAAAAGAGACCCTAACTGCCTTCAATGGAAGATGCATTTCTTAGTTTCGAACTTACTTTTGTTTTTAGTTTTTTTTTTGAAAAACTGGGATATGCATTTGTTATTTTTGGCAATGAAATACTATGTCGCTTAGGGAGGAATGCTTTGCAGAATATATTTTGACTAAAACCATTTGTTTTCACATGTGAGAAAAAATGAATCTTAGAACGAAACGCCATTCTTATCCACACACTCTGCTACAATTTTTTAAAGAAGAATTAGAAACTCATGATAATTATGTTATTGTAGACATTTAAATTCAAATGAAAATAGCAGATATTCTAAATCAAATGTAAATTAATGAATCTATAAAAAGTGTGATATCATTCGTAGAAATATACTTATTTACGGATTGTAATAGTAAGAAAATTTTTAAAATACAATCTAAAAATTTCTGGAAGTAGGAAAAAAATCTTCATATGCAAAAAATTGAATCGGAAATTAAATGACCAGTAAGGTTTGGCTTTGCATTAATTAATAACCATAAATATATGATTGGGGCCTGATGACCGAGTGACAAGCCCTCGGTGATACGAAGGTACCATGGATGTTTGTAGTGTTTCGGAGTCCACTATAAACTGTCCGGTCTAATATGACTGTAGAGTGTGCGTGTAAGGTTGACAACCCTATCCCATAAAAAGAAAAATATCTTTCTTATATGATTATAATAATATACTATTAAGTAATGGTTGATGGAAATTTTAACTTTAAAGAATTACTTACGTAGTTCAATGGTTAAAGATTGCTTGAAAAGAAATTTCATGACGAAATATTTCAAAAGGAATGAAAAGACTACTAGTTTCTATACATTAAGCAAGCAATAATGATCTATAAATGAGATATGAATATAAAAGGTAATATAATAGCTAAAAATAAAAACAGCAGCAAAAAATGAGAATTCCGTGAAACAATGCATCTTATTCTGCAGATTATTATATTTTTCATTTTGATCATTACGGTTAACGTCACCCGATTCGTGGCTCAATTGCAACGTATACCGATGGTGAGCATTATGACTAAACTACAATCCGCCGGCGGCTTTGTTGTAGACACAATTTCAAAAAACGAGGAGGATCGATGGCGTTTGTATTGTCCAGCATCTTGCCTTGTGAGTCGGACTACCTGGCTGGGTTTACTCAACATACGATACGCAAATTCCTCCTAAACATCCTTCCGGAAGACAACGTCCTCCTTCTTCAGCATCATGGAGCCAAGCCAGACTTCTACTTACTGGTGTTCCATCACAACAGAAGCTTCTTCCATGAGTAGACTACTCATAGGATGTTCATCCCACACTGAAGACTTCGAGGATTAGACACAGAACACAAGGTTAACATCAGAAAAATATCTAAAGATTATATCATTTAAAAGTTTAAAATGAAGTAAACAATGTGATTTTGAAAATACGGGGTTATTCTTGTGACTCTTCATCCCGGACATGCAAATTACAATAATGCAATTTTTTTAATGCTTATTTCATACAATTTTTTGCAGTTATTTAAACTTTTTGATTTCTTCCATTCATGGCCTATCGCTACCAAGCAGATTTGGTGAAAACTGTGACAGAATATAACGTCAACTCTCCGATTGGTAAGAGTTGCTGAATTTGCGACAATATGACCCGCAAAATCAAATTATGATGAGAATAAACCAGCTGTATTTTAAGTATTTATACCTGAAATAGACCCAATAGATTTACTTCTTTTAATAGAGTTCTGAGTATAGTGTCATCACGAGAATGATGTATGACGAGAATAAACAAGCTGTAGTGTTAAGATTTATGACTGAAAACATAAAAATTCTTTTGAAAACAAACACGCATCCAGGATTTTGTCTTAAGGGGAAAGGGGGCTCAACAAAATAAAGCTCAACTGTTTATGAAAACTCAGTAAGTCATACTAAACTATAATTTTTCTATTAATTATTATAATTTTATGTTATTAAGTATCTCAAGTCAAAATTCAATATGTTAATTATTTTGTTAGCAATTCTTACATTTCATTCATTGAGTTCAAATACATAAAAAAAGGAGAACATTAAAAAAACTAAGAAATACTGCATAACAAATAAAAATTTAATTCCTTAAAAAATTATGTAAACAAAAAATATAAATTAAAATTAAATCTTCCTTTCTCTTTTGATTGTCGATCGATTACACTGTTATATCATCTTCAATATTTCGATATATATTTAATAAAACTAAACTAGGAAAAGACAGGCTCATTCAAGACATTCAGGCACCATAAGAAAAATTATCACTGACAACAGCACTGATTCATTGAAATACTATATATTTAGCAAAACACATTTGGACCTAAGCTGGAAGTGGACACAAGTCCGAATATGGGTATACATTTCACTTAAGGTCTTGAGGGGGGGCACTCAAGCCCCCCAGCTACCCCCTTAGTGCGAGCCTGTCTGAAAGCATTAAGTACTTCTTTGACAATAATTTTCTTATGAAAACAGTAAACAAGCTGCATAATAATGATTATGTTTGAAAGCATATAGGAATATTGATGTTCAGAATACTGACATACCGAAGAGCTGCATTATAAACATGTCAAATGCTAGTTCACTGGATATGAGCTATAGGATATGAGCTAAGATCACAAGTTTCTATGCAAAAATATTTATTCCTCTAAATGGCCTTCCGCAAACATTACTTTTCTTAATAGGGTCCTAAGGGCATTGCAGAAGTGCATCATAAAAAATAACTATGTGGTGAGAACTTAAATACCCTACACTGGGGAAAAATATTTTTATTTGTTTGAATATCAGTGGCCCCTCGTATTCCACTGATGTATGCCATGAACTGTGAGTGCAATAATGGTCGGCTTTTGTCTTCCAAGAGAATTTTTATCGGTAATTGCCATGTGGGGCGTGAATGTCTAGCGCTCTGGCACTCGGTGCCACAGATTTCAGATTCGAGTCCCGGCAGTACCATGGAGGGTTGTAGTGGTTCGGAACCCACTTTAAGCCGTAGATCCCGGTCTCCTATAACTGCAGAGCGTCATAGAGCCGAATCAGACTTCTTACTTATATCATTCCCAAACTGTATAGGGGCAATTGAGCTCTAGATACAGTAATGTGATGTGGTGCGGTGTATTAGTGGTAATTGCCTTGTATTTGTTTGAATTATAGGATAAAACATGGAAAACTCTCACAAGGCAGTCTGACCGTCGATGCGAAACATTTATAAACTCTGTCTAAATTGTAACCAGTTCTACTTGTATCTCTAAGTAGTGACTGCAACGGACACCTACAGCGGATTCACATCAGAGCATTCCAATGGCCATGAAATGTACACTACCAATGAACTGATCAAAGTGTAGGAATAAAAAATTTTTACCACCATAAAATTTTATATTTAATTAAAATATATTTTATTCAATTACACATAATAAATACTTTTATATAATAATATATAAAAAATATTGTCACTTTATGATGAAACATAAATTTAATTTCAAGTGAAATTTGTTTTGTGATAAATAAAAAGGTGAATTCGGCAAAACCAAAAGCCTTATTTACAATAATAACCAACAATTTATGCAACTCGGCTACAAACGCATTTCCCTGTTAATAAACACGTTATTGCAATAAATAATGATAATACCAAAAGAATGAAAATTTTCATATTTAGAAAGTCTTAAGCTAATGAAAAAAATGAATAAAAGTTCATATTAATGCAAAAAAAATAATTGAAAATACTATATCAACTATTAATATTTATCATTATAGCAATGAAAAATTAAAAAAAAAAAAAAAAAATCAAAATACTTACGCCAATTATTCAATATTTATTTGTTGATCTCAGATTTCCATGTTGATTCTAAAATGCAAAATAAGTTTTCGTAAGTGCCAAATAATATGCAACCCTAATAATTATTGGATAAATTGAAATAGAAGGCAGAAATATGCAATTTATTATTAATAAAAGGCTAAAATAAATTTTCAAAATACTGCCTTAAAAATAATACCTTAGTGCTTAAATTATGTTGATAAATGACAATGATATATGAAATGTTGTTTAACGTGCCTTAAAAAACTGATGCACAATTATATTTAATTAATGGGTAATATCTCTTCATGATTAATTTCATGAATTCAGTGACAAATAAAGATTAAATAGTAGATATACCCAGTATTGATGGACAAAATTCATAGAAGGTACACATGTCAAAATGATGTCAGAATTGTGACTTATAATTTTATTTTCTGAATAGAAATCAATTTTGCAAGCCCCAAATGCTTTGGACAATTTCTAAAAACTGTCCTCTTGCTATATTTAATGATTATGATTTCGATGATGATTATATATTTAGTGATTTTTTGTGTTCTGTGACACAAAATAACAGGATATCCCAGCTCTAAAACCAATGGAACTTATAACAACAAGCTATGTCTTCCACGCATTGTGATCATTTTTGTTAGCTGATAATACTCCAAATAGTGTAGATATAAAAAAAGTTTCTTTCTTCATCTATTGAGTATTAGTAGACTGTAACAGCTCCTTTCGTATATCTGGCAACACCTATTGCAATGTATCTTCAGTAGTGGCCAAGGATTCTCCTGTGTGATTGTTCCACCTTTCTTTTTAATTAACAGTAATTAACATGTGATGTTTGTTCGTACGTAACTTAAATACAATAAATAATTGTTACATAACTTGGGTACATCATAATTAACCATATTTTCTATTTTCATACTGACGTCCAATGTCCTTGGCTAATTTCAAACAAAAAAATTCTCATCGACACTTTACAACCTTTCACAAGACTAAAAGCCAATCTTAAAACGGATTTCAGAAAAACTACATGTGTTTATGCACTCTTTCGGAGACTAAAACATGTTGTTACTAATCCCCTTGGTGCAGGAAAGCCTACACCAGGTCCAATAGACTTCGCCTCAAGCGACTGGTCCATGGCTAAGGGTAATATGCAGCTACACTTTTGTAAGGAACCACGAGGGCTGAAGACTGACTAAACCTCAACAAACGCTCTACGGTTCTATTAGACCGGGACCTACGGTTTAAAGTGGATCCCGAACCACTACAATCATACATGGCGATTCAAATCCAAAACCTGTGGCACAGAGCGCTAGACACTCGGCCATTCAGGTCCTAGACTAATAATCGAATTTTGGGAACATCGAATAATGAATGAAAGACTTGTTATTGGTCAATTTTGCGACTTGTTTGAGAACTTGAACAAATATCCAGTAAATTTTTTTAATTATTTCGGGATGAGTAAACATAATTTTAATAATAAAAAAAAAGGAAACAATACTAATTTAATTTTTTCTCACAATAATCTTCGAATCCTGGCTGTGGCTGGATATTTGTGAGTGGTTCGGAATCCACTTTAAACTGTAGGTCCCTGTCTGTTTAGCCCTCGTGTGCACAAGATGACCGTAGAGCGCAAACCAAATTAAATCAAATCAAATCACAAGAATCTTCAGCTGGGACGATCTCAAATTACAATAGATTTTTATTGGAGAAACCCTCTCACTGATTTTATCAATCTGTACATTCGTACTAGAAACATACCTCTAGATTACTGTATCTAATAGTCTTTTAGACCTTCGGGCTCTCCAAAGTTGCAATTTTCAATCCACGCGAGTAATGAAACTTATAGGAAATCATCAAGAAATAAAATCAATTTAACTCAATTTTATCGCTGGACTCCAGGCCACGTAGGCATAACCGAAAATGAACAATTAGATTCTTTAGCAAAATCCGCATCATACACATTAATCTTAAATTGAGTTTTTCCCGAAGGCATAATCTATCACAAAAAAAAAAGACATTTAAAAACACAGATGAGCAATGGTCAAGAGGAAAATAGGCACCTGATCTGATTCATTTAAATAGCATTAAACCAATTCATCGACTTTTCCGTATCAAGCTAAAAGTAGAAGAGCTATTTTCACAACTTCACCCAGAACTTATGCTTCTAAAGTTAGACTCATTAGATTTGCTTAACTTCATCTACGATGTGCTTAAACTGCAATAAACCGGAAACCGGGGAAGGTATTTTATTTCAATCCATTAAATATGAAATAAAAAGAGTAAATTGAAAAAGGCTTTTGGGTACAAAATCCTATCTTATTTATGGTTATTTAATATGGCCGACGACGCTTATTATAAAACTATTTCAATAATTAATTTCCTACGAAAGATTATGTAGTGTTCTTGTTTTAACTTTTTTTTTGTCTTCTTTTTCGGCTAATATGGTTCTGAGCTTCTTTTTGTTAATTACCTTTTGGAAAAAGATTGAGGTAACAAATAGATCCTGAGGTAATCAAACTTTGCTGATTACTTCAGAATCTTTATTATTCCTATTATATTATTGCTATTGATTTTTTTTATTTCGTCTTAAGAGCAATTGGATAAATTGAGATAAAAGAGAGCATTAATTTCAAAGCATGTAATCAAGTCAATATGATGTCTATTAACACATTAACGACGGTATACGGTGAAAAGTATATAGCCTGAATTCATGCGTATTTTTGTAAATATTTCTGTAATATTTAATTTTTTTTGATAACAAAAATTCTTTATTGTTTTCATGTGTTCAAGTTTCGTATATTTAAGTCTAATTTGTTACTCGATATTGCATGAAATTCCAAATACAGAAATGCCAACTTATTACGGAATACATTAAACACTGTTTTTTAGACATTTTTGCCTTACAATACAGTAAAATTTCTGAGTTTAACATGTGAAATTAATTATTAATATGATTTATTTTGAAAAAAAAAATATTTAAAAAAATACCGATTACAAAAAGTGGTTAATATATTCCGTAATTGCTGGCATCTTTGCAAATGACGTGAATTTCCGTCATCCGTTGCCAACAGTTGAAAAATAAAAAGACGGAAATTCACGTCTCCCGTCTTCAAAGTGCTAAGCTTATAATAAGAAAAGGCTAGAATGAAAACGATACACTCGTTAAAATTAAGTAGCCAACTAAATAATCACCTTTGCGTGAGAACACGTTTGGACATGTAGTTCTAGTCCCATGCATATCATACTAAATAATTTATCTCACTTCGAAATAAAACGGGTGGCATCTATTTAGCTTCCGCAACGAATAATCAGTCTGGATCTACATTAAAAACAATGTTTCATTTTTGTTGATATAAAGTATCTCTCCAAAAATTGTCCGTGCGTGGGAGATAATAAATCCTAATTAGTCAAAAGTTCCTTAAAAATTTGAACGCTACATAAAAACGTTGCAAATTGCCGCTAACGTTAAGATGGATAAGTGTTAGTTTTCTGAACGAATGGATCTCGATTTAAAAGCCATATATTAACGCCTAATCTAAAGCTCTGATTTTAGGATCAAGAAAACAAAATATAGGGGGTCTGATGGCCGAGTGGCTAGCGCTCAGACGCTCGATACCCCAGGTTTCGGTTCGAATCCCGGAGGTGCCATGGATGTTTGTAGTAGTTTAGAATCCACTTTAAACCGTAGGTACTCGCCTAATAAGAACATACAGCGTTGTGGGAATAGTGTTACTCGCGTCCGCAGCCTATCTTCCAGCTACACATGCCCCCTGGGTAGTTCTAAATGAGTAACAGCTTTAAAGTCCTTGCTTATGGCATAAAGTTTAACTATCTCTGTATTGGCAGCTGCATTAGAACAACAACAGGAAACGAAATAAATCAGTAGAGTAGAAATCCTTCTGTTGCTTTCAAGTTGGTGAAAGTAAAACGTGAACACCCCACCTCCTCAATATATGCAATCCCTGGACCTGGACGGATGTCCGGCTGAGAAGTTTTTACAGATGCCGTTTGCAAATTGTAGTGACAAATAGGAATGAAGTGCCAAAGACTATCCGTTATTCATCCTCGGTAACTCTGAATATATTACATTTATGCCGTCATATTTTAAAAGGATTTCAAATCAGAATTCTGTATTTGTAAGTGACAATACACTTTCTATTTTGCAAAGATCTGATGAGACCCATTTGGGTCTATTTGAGCGGAAGATTTTAAGGGCTATTCTTGGAGCTATTAAAGAAAGTGATTATTGGAGAAGACGGTACAACGCAGAAATTTATAATGCTATGAAGAATAAATATATTATAAAATTTATTAAGATCAATAAATTAAACTAGGTTGCTCACATATTTAGAATAAATGATTTAAACCCTGTAAAAAGACTCGTTTTGGCAAAGCCACAGGGACAAAGAGGAAGAGGACACTCAAGTTACGATGGATAGACGCAGTTGAAAAAGATTTTGCTGTACCAAAGGCTAAGAATTGGAGGACCATTGTCACCCAGCGGAATGCATGGAAATCTCTTCAAAGCAAACCTTTGGCGCACTCTGGGCTGTCTTATTATTGATGATGATGATGATGAATACACTTTCTATAGGAAATAAGCGGAATGGATTTTTAAGGAAATTTTGAAGGATATGAAAGAAAACAGTTACATTTTCGTTAACTATTAATTAATTACACAATTACTAGGAATTAACACATTTTCGTTAACTATTTTTCTATACATAGAGGAGATAAAGTAAAAATGCATGATTACCATGATTTGATCATGGCCATACAAATATTGGAAGAATACACTTTAAATTATATCACTGGTCGAACGCATAACCTATTGCTTTATGTCATATAAAATGAAATATTATGTACCATTCCAAAATGATCTATGAAAATGGAGTAAATATTTATTTCACAGTTATTATATAACTCTATTCTTCTATGAAGTATTTTAAAACTGATGTAGGTAATGTAACTAAATAAGGTATGACATGGGAAAATTACGAAAAAAGAAGAAAAATACATCCATAGTTTCAAACAAGCATATCTTTTAAATTTCCAAGTACCCTTTTCAAACTTAAATACTTTTTTTTTACAAAAAAGATTATTATCACTTCAACACTGTTTTAACGAAACTTGTTTAACGACGGTTTTTCCAATTTAAAGCTCTGCAAATTACTCTGAGCAACAATGTCTACACATAAATAAGAATTTTTATTCATATTCTTCTGACGAAAGATACATAGTTAGGAGAAAATTATACTAGTGGCTTCAAAAAGAGTGTCACAACTTTAAATGCATGAGCATATAATTTACACAGGAGTATTATTGTAGTAGATAATTATAAGGGTTGCTTATATACAAAATTTAAAGTTACGACTGGAATTTAAAAAAGGCCATAAAATAAATAATTTACAAGAGCACTGTAATAAAGTTTACATGTAATTTTAACAAATCTTCACAAGTATGCACTTGACAATTTTAACACGTGATTTATTTTAATCATTATTTAGGGAAAGAAAGTAATTACGAAATACCGAAAGATAGCAGGGTTTATATATAGAACTAGATGCTTTTTTTTATGTTACAATGTTTTTAAATGTTATAAAAAATTAATCGATTACAAATTTCTCGAAGAAATAAGTAAATTTGTTATAAATAACAATCAATAACCTTTCTTAACCTTTTAACATTTCTTTTTTCTTTCAGTTAACCTAAATATGTATATTAATGTAGTGAAAGAAATTTTGCACTGGTAGGAGCAATGTCTGCTCCGAGTCTGAATTCTGTAATGCGAAATTGTTTTTTATTTATTATTTATTAAATAATTGCCCTCATATTAATAAAAGGGTAAACACGTTATGTAGTTTCATGGACTTCTAACAAGTTAACAAATGCAATCTGCTTTTATCAACGCCAGAATTTAATATGCCATTTTTATTACCTTAAGGGCTCCGTTAAGAGTGAAGCGTAAAGTAGGCATTTTAGGTTTTATCTGTATTTGAAGGGTAGCGACTATCCAGTAAGTGAGGCTCTTGAGGTTCCTAAGATCAGGTAAGGATAGTTCTCAGATAAGCCTCGTCGATTACGAAAGAGTTCTTCCTAAGAGGAAAGTTGATTTCCTTAACATGATGCCGCTTCCACTGAGCCGTTCAGATTTAGAATGTTGATATATTTGGAAGTTACTGGCTTTTCAGGGTTCTGAATACCAAAATTTAAAACAGGGGCCATAAACTAAATTATAACGCTGCACTAGAAGAAATTATTTTTAAACACGTTTCTTATCGCACTAGATCTATCTATCATATGACGATGAAGAGGGGGAGCTTCAAGAGGACTTCGATCACCGATTGTTCGGAAAGGTAAACATCTGTTTAAAAGTTTACTTGTTAGGTTATCTGTCAGATATATGAAGCGGAAAGCAGTTTTGAAAGAAAAATGCTTAATAGGTATTAGAGAATTTTCTTTCATTTTATTTTTCATTGATGTTATGTAACTGAAAATTTTAATTTTTAAAAGTTTAAATTATTTTTATTGTAATTAAAGCTAATCCCAAAATAGATTTCTCCCCTAATACGTCGCTGTTTTGGTTTCCGTCCGATTTGGCCGTTAGTTAATTTTTCAAAAGAAGAGAGATAGTGAGGAAATAAATAACTGACTATTTAGGAAATAACTGACCATATTTGATGGTCAGATGATGGAAAATCCGACTAACTTCCACCAGTGAGGCAAATTGTCGATATGAGGCAATCTCTTTTAATGACCGTAAAATCTATTTGTTTTACAAAAAGAAACTGCTCAATTTTGCTGTCAGATTGTAGACCGGGACTTACAATTTAACGTGGATTCTGAACCACTAACAAAACTCCATAACACTGCCATTATTCGAACCTGAAGCTTTTGCTGTCAAAGGAAAATAAACTATATTATGTTCTCTATGTTACATTAGTCAAGACATGATTAATTCGTTATTCATGTGTTTACGTATTTCTGTGTTTTTGGTTAAACAAGTACTACTAGCAGGATGATAAACTAGTCAAGTTAAGATTTATCTGTCAATTACAAAGTCTATGACACAACTCAAATATTAATATAAAATCAATAAATCCTTGCATTCATGGAATTTAATTCTGTAATTTGTATATACTGTAATTATATAAGTAAAATGATTGTTATTGATGAATGAATGAATGAATGAATTTTTATTGTTTTTTTTTTGCATTGCATCAACTATGCATGGAAATGTGTGCTAAAAATAAAGCACACGCACGAATAAAACACACATAAATAAGTAAAATTTAGTGCCAAGTTTATTTAAAATCACGCCAACACAGCGCCAAGTTTGTAAAAGTTGTCCAAGTTAATAAAGCAAAATTTTAATCACTACAAATATTTTGGAGCAAACCGTGCCCTAACTGTTGATTTATTGGAGATCAGGTGGCTATTAAGTTGTATTCAAGTTGGGAAGCTCGAGTTAAAAATTAACAAATGAAATTGAACCTAAGTTTAAATGTCAATACCGAAAAAAACCACGGTAAATTCCTTTCATTGAGATTGATGAAGAAAGAAGGTAAGAATGAACTACGACGCTAGTAATTTTGTTCTAAAATGTGCGGGGGCCACGGGGCGTTGCAAGACCCCATAGCAAGGCGAATCTGATATACATCATGCCAGTAGCAATAACCTGAGGTCAAAATGCCTGGTAATCGAAAACAAGGTGTTAACTTTTTTAATGTGCCACAAATTTTTAGCCAGCTCGTCTTTGTAAAGAACCAGAATATTCTCCAAGAATAACTTTTCGATTTTATTGCAGTGTGCCTTCATAAAGCACGATTTAATCCAATCAGATTCTCAGCCAAAATATATATTTTTCTTAGAATTAGGATGGAAATGAGCAGAAACAATTAACCCTGTTTCTCAGGGAGTCGAAAAGCAGCACGAGATCTTTTTAAAATTTGCTTCCAAAGTTTATAGTGTCATGGTCGAAAAACAGAAACATAACCTCCAAATATTACTGGAAGAAATGAAAATAAAAAGGTACAGAATCGTCTGACAGTAAGCCAACTTGAGGAAGTTCAGCTGTGTTATTTTTAAATCCTGCCTTTTGACAGATGCTAAAAAATCCTTTCCCCCTCATATGCTATAAAAATAATCTTCCTTCTCCACATATTAATAATATTTTTATACCTGGGACGATTTTAATGAAGTTTCGAAACGAAGCTTGAAGGATACACAGCGAAGATTACGATCTATAATTATATCTCACGAGAAACAAAAACAGGAACGATGAAGTTGACAAAAGTCGTTTGTATGTATCCTCTGAAATATAACGGTTATTCGCAACAGACAAACCGCATCATACAGATTTGATGTATTCAAAATGTACTATAAAAGAAGACACAATTTCAAAATATGATTTCTTATTTTAGTGTGTTTATATTTCCTATATCGAAATAATCAATTATTTAAATTCATCTGAAATAATGAATATTCGTTAATTTGCTTTGAATCATTCGAAATAATGAATTCATTAAATTGAATCATTGCATTATTGAATTGAATCATTCCTTATGAATTAAATTATTGAATTGAATCATTCGTCATTAAATTAAATTATTGAATTGAATCATTCATCATTGAATAGAATTATAGAATTGAATCATTCATCATTGAATAGAATTATTGAATTGAATCATTCATCATTGAATAAAATTATTGAATTGAATCATTCCTCGTTGAATAGAATTATTGAATTGAATCATTCATTTTTGAATGGAATCATTCATTATTGAATTGAATCATTAATTTTTGAAATGAATCATTCATTATTGAATTGAATCATTCATTATTGAATTGAATCATCATTGAATTTAATCATTCATCATTGAATAGAATTATTGAATTGAATCATTCATTTTTGAATGGAATCATTCATTATTGAATTGAATCATTAATTTTTGAAATGAATCATTCATTATTGAATTGAATCATCATTGAATTTAATCATTCATCATTGAATTAAATTATTGAATTGAATCATTCATCATTGAATTAAATTATTGAATTGAATTATTGAATTGAATCATTCATCATTGAATTGAATTATTGAATTGAATCATTCATCCTTCTCGTAAAAACAATATTAGTTTTTACTTGAAAAATTATTTAAATTGTCAGCATAAAAGCGCCAGTATAAATATATTATGTCAGCGTAAAAGAAATAATTTGTTGAGGGAAAACAGTTATTAAAAATGTACTTTTTAATTGCGTTATATAAATTTCTTATACCTTTTATTATGACATGTACCCCCAAAAAATTGAAAATAAAACAATAATTTCTTTCGAATAACAGAAATCAAAGTGAACAGAATGTGGTAAACAAGGCATGACGATGCCATTGTTATAGGAGCGTCAATATAAACACTTTTTAAATTCAGCAGAAATGCTTCTACTTTACTGCTTTCCATTTAAATATACTAGAAATAAGGAATGGTAAACAAGGTATAAGGGCATCAATATAAAAGGAGTGCCAGTGCAAAAGGGACGCTAAAGCAAAATGACACGAAATGTGCAAAATTACGAATACATTTTTGCTATGTTAGGAATATAAATTAAGCGTTTTTATTTATTTCGAAATATGATTTGAAACGAATTAATAAATTATTAGAATTGATGAGTATTCATTGTTTCGAAGGATAACGAATAAAAGAATGATTCGAACTAACGAATGACCTTTACTTCAAATTATTCAAAACAATAAATGATTCAAATTAACGAACATTTATTTTGAATGATTCAAAACAGCGAATATTCATTATTTTGAATAATTTAAAACGAATGAACGAATAATCATTTTGAATGATTCGAAAGGAATTAACGAAAATTATGAATGATTCAAAACAAATTAACGAAAATTCATTATTTTGAATGATTCAAAACGAAATAACGAATATTCATTTCGAATGATTCAAAATAAATTAACAAATGTTAATTATTTCGAATGATTGAAAACAAATTAGAGAATATACATTTTTAATGATTCAAAACAAATGAACGAATATTCATTATTTCGAATAATTCAAAACGAATGAACGAATATTCATTACTACGATAAAATAAGAAATAATAAACATATTAAAATAAGAAATCACATCTTGAAATGCTATTTGTTAGTTACAATTTCCTACACTATTCTTTATATCATAATAAAGTCATAAATGGTGAGGAATTATGTGGAAAACTACATTTCTTAACAAAATTATTTTCATGTGAATTACTTTAATTGAAAAAAAATCAATAGATTTTCTAATTTAGATTCATAAAAATTATTTGATGGTTTTGCTCTGTGATTTGGACATATTATGAAGAATATTAGTAAATCTATCTACAAATGAAGATAGTGTAGTGAGATCATTTTTAAAGTAAAAAAAAAAGGTTATTGACAAAGTCACAAGAACGACAGGAAAACTCATCAGGGATAATTATAGAACGATATATGCAATACTTTAAATATCAATAGTATTATATCTAAATGTAGATCTGTAAAAACTCATTAGTACAATTTTAATTATGTAAGTTTTTCGTTGTTGTTAATAAACCACAAAATCATCAACAATTATTATTATTATCATTATTATTTGTCATGGAAGAGGGTGCAAATTACTCTTTTACAAAACTGATGAATTTGTTAATTGAAGAGAACTGGTGACTTTAATTACAACTCAACTAGAAATAAATTGATATAGGATATATCCAGTTATTACTATTAATTTTATAA
Organism: Caerostris darwini; assembly: GCA_021605075.1. Taxonomy (NCBI): domain Eukaryota; kingdom Metazoa; phylum Arthropoda; class Arachnida; order Araneae; family Araneidae; genus Caerostris; species Caerostris darwini. Next base: position 86,443 of record BPLQ01006387.1, read on the forward strand.
GATTATAAATTTATTAACAGTTGAAAATAAATAAATAACAAAGACTAAACAATTATAAATAGGAATCTTATTATTAATTAAACAAGAATTTTGAAATTAGAAAATTAGCCGCAAAACTCAAATAATCTGGAAAAAAATAATAAAAAATATTGTATTCTATCGCAATTATATTAATAATACAGCAATACAACCCGAGTTTAAAGGATTAAAGCTCATTAGTTGCAAATGGCAGATACCACAAAGAAGCAGCGTATAAGTTGCAGGGATGGCGTGCGACAGAGGTATATTTCATTAGCACGGCGGTTGTGCTGGCGTGTCTTTTCTTTTCGAAGATGATGGAGGTAGCTTCGTGATGAAGATGATCTTGTAAATGGCCGCCTAACAAGACATTTTATGGTAGAAGATCTCCCGTTACGCAACAAATGGTTTGGATGAGCGTTTAATGGTTAACAGCGAAATGTAAAAGATGTTTTAGAAATGGTTCGCGTGTGGCTTTATGTACTGCTGTCTCGCCACTCAAAATAGAAAATTGTGGTATTGTTGAATGGGTCCTGTCTGTCATTCAGTGCAGATAAATGTCTGTTTTTGCTTTTAATCTCTGGAAACGACAGGTAATTCTATTAAGCATTTTTGTATTTGATTTATTGTACATCGGTGAGTCTTGAGAACCACTTATGTATGATTAGATAAGCTCACTGACTCTAATGAAGGGGGCATTATTTACTGAAAGGACTTTTAGAGGTAACTGAGCTCATTTTTTCGTGATGTATGTGAATAACCAGGAAACCTTCCTCCAGAGAGTGTTGTTGAGTAATGCGTATAGAGGGACATAGTTGATGAGAGACGCTTATAGAGAAACATAGTTGTTAAGAAATGTTTATAGAGGGGCATAGTTGATGAGAAACGCTTATAGAGGGACACAATTGATATTAAAAGCTTAGAGGAACATAGTTCATGAGAAACACTTATAGAGGGACATAGTTGATGAGAAAAGGTTATAGAGAGGCATAGTTTCTGAGAAACTCCTTGATACAATCGACACCGAGTCTCTTCCTATATGAAATAGTAATGCAACGAAAGCTACAAACGAATTTGAACGCGAATGCTCTTATTTGTTAGATCCTGGTGGTGGCATAGATGTTTGTTAGATGTTCGGAATTCACGTTAAACTGTAGATACCGGTCTAATTAGCCCAAAGTAAGCACAAAATGACCGTTGAGCGCCAAATCTGCCTGCTGGGACTGAGTGTTTGTTGTATCTTCAAATATTTAAATTTTTCAAATTTTCAAATTTTTAAAATTGTGTATTTGAAAATTCATTTCATATGGAATAACCCAACCCATTATCAAACGCTATTGTTAAATCTCATTTCTTATTACTGAATAATACATTTTCATATATACAATCATTTATTACACATGACAAAAATTATTTAGTCTTTATCGCTTAATTTTTCTCATTGGAGATTAATATTAGTTGTATTAATCTTTGTCAGTATAGGAAAGTATTACATCAAGTTTAAAAAATTCTTCGTCTCATTAATTTTTTGAATTAATTTAATGAATTAAGATACAAATCGGTGAATTAAACCTCAATTCAAAATCTCGTATTTTTCTTCCATGTTTATTGTTGTATAAATTCTAAATTAAGATTGACTGAGCTATTTTGGGCATCATTTCTAAAAATAAACAATGGCAAGTCAAGATCATTGTTACTCGTAATTATTTTTTAAAGCCAACTTGCATCATCAGCGCTTTTTTTTTTGTTTATTATCATTATCCATTTTATCCATGAAACAACTTCCTTTCATTACAACAAAACCTACTCAACAACTTTATTTCCTTCTTCCTATTTATCTTTTTGCAGTTCTCAAGAAAGATGGATAATGGCATTTAATATTATTCCTTTCATTCAGTTTACTCAAGAAAAGCAAAAAGAAAAACCACACAAGAATGAATGCAAGAAGAAAAAAATAGAATACTTTTCGAATTGTAGAACCGAAAGCAAACGATAAGCATTTGAGGAAATGCACTCTTTGGCTGTGAGCCCGAAAGTAATGCCTTTGCGCGAAAACCCATCGCCAAAGGCAAGCCACTTCTTTGATCTCATTCATTAGGGTTAATAGAATGCATTTGTTTTGTTTGGGTAAAGAGTTTTTGTTTATTTGTTTTTTTCGCCAAGGCTTATTCACTGTACACTTATTTACATGCTCTGTTTGTTTCTTTGTGTTGGCTGCGTTTTTATTTATTTTTGTTTGTTATCGCTGTCTGTTTGGCGTCCTTTTATTTTTATTTCCATTTCTGAATCTGTCAAGATCGAGGGCTTTCGAATCGTATTCAAGATTTGATTTTTTTTTTTTTTTTCTCCTTCCCTGTTCTAAATGAATAGGAAAAAGTGAAAGGAGGAACTGCAGTATTGGCTGCAGTTTAAAATTAAAGTGAATGCAAAATAGTTTAAACGAAGTATTAGATTTAGTTTATTTTTATTTTATTTTTTCGTTATCTTTCTTATATCAGTGCAGTGTCGCAATATTTGACAAATTCTCGCTCTCATTGGCATCAGTATTATAACAAAACAAAAGGTAAACATTCCATAATAAACATTCTGTTTCAAAAGTTATTGATTAATTGTTGAAATGTAGTTGCTTTTCTTTTATAATTCGAAAAATAATTCATTTTTGAAACAATTATTAATTTGTTGTTGAGAAGATTTTTGTCCTCGGATAGCTGTGAAAAACAAATTTAACATAAAAAAGCTAGAATATATCTGTGAAATTTCTGTAAATATTCTATATTTAAATTAATATAACATTGAAGAAAAACAATCAATCTATCCTAGCAATGTGGATTGTTTGTATGATTAGTTCATATATTTCATAAAAAATTAGGAACAAATTCATGCTGAGAAAAAAATAGAAAACAAAATGTCACCAAAAATTTTGTTGAATTTGCCAACAAATTATCTGTTTCTTTAAAATTAATTTATAATTTTCATAAGTAATTAAGAAGAAATTTATGCGGGGAAAAAAAAAGAACACAAATTTCTTTATCATTGATAAAAACTCTTTTACTTATGAAGAAATTGTAAAAACTTATTTAAAAGGATTTAAAAAAAAGCGAAACTAAGTAATTTCAAAGAAAAACATACAAAAGCGCATTGAAATATTAAATAATTTAATAAAGGATAAAAATATATTCTGTGATTTTATAAACATTGATTAATATAAATGGCATAAAAAATTTAATAAAGGATAAAAATATATTCAGTGATTTTATTTAATATAAATATTTTTTTTAATATTTCACTTACCAGACGATATTCAAACATAAAAAAATCTGGCATCAGCAACAGCGTTACGAATTATTTGCAGACGAAAACTTACGAAAAAGAAAAGTCGTTAAAAATAAAACAGAAAATTATTTTCTAGAAATTGAAGAGAAAAGCTACCTCTTCCGAAAAGCAGCAATTAGTGTATTAAAATGTCCGTTAATTAAGACTTCAAATTATTTTACCCTCACCGAATCTTTTCATGTTGAGTATTTCTCGCTCCGTAATAAGTTAAAATATAATTGGAATCTCAGATGGTAACATAAAAATATTTTTTTCCCTCTGGGAGTGCTTTGAATTTGAAATGAAAAATGATAACGTGCTTTTTATTTATTTATTATTTTTTTAGATTTATATCTTCGCGTAAATAAAAATTTTTTAGTTATAAAGTGTTGGCAGCGTGGAAGAACGATTTCGTTACTATAGTTACAGACTAACAAATCTGAAATCTCGTCTCTAATGGAAAAAAAATGGTGGATATTTGCATCAGTGTATACATTCCATTTCATTAAAATATTTTATGTTATAGCAGTTCGTAAACTCGTATGGAATATAAAAATGTTAATCTATATTCGTGATATATTTCTGAAAAAAGAAACCGGAGTTTTCATTTATACATTAATATTTTTATCCATAATTGGTAAGAATTTAATGATATAGGATTTTATGGATTCTATTTCCACTAATATGGCGATTTGACTTATTCATCGTTATTTGGAATAAATTAAAATAAAATATTACAGAACGCGCATATATTAGTAATATATTTGTAAATAAGCTAATGAAGTTTTTCTATATTTCTAAACTGTGCAACTATAGTTTTCATTTATACATTAATATTTTTTAAGAATTTAATGAAATAGACTAATAATTTTTCCAAATTAGTATTTAGTGAACTTTTTCTAAATCTATTTGCTTATCAAGGCAGAGTATGTAGTGTAAGCATCTAACTGAAATCAAACCCTATTTCTCTGCATTTGCATGGCATATGATTCCAAAAATAACAATCGAAAGAAAAATTTAGGAAACGCAATATTTTTCTCGGAGTCCAAATTTATATCATTACTTCCAGAATTTATTTTTTTTTTTACACCTCCAATGAGACATTAAATAGAAGACAGGTAATAATAACATTTTACATTGTGCACTGAGCATTTATTACCAGGATTCAAGTACAACCACTGCTGCTTTTCCACATAGTTAACGTTAACATAGAGACATTTCTCATACCAACGACATAAATTTTCCAATACACTCTTCATAAAAGGCTGTCTCCGGGATTAATTTCCGTGGGGTTTTGCAGCTGTTTGTTGATACGAAAATGGGTTCTCCTACGCATATCTTCTCTTAAAAGAAATAAAAGTCACTCGGTGCTAGGCGTGGGTTATACGCCACGTGATCGAATAATTCCCATCGAAAATCTATAAGAAGCTGTTTGGTTATCACACTTTCAAGACAACGTGCAGCTCATTTTCTGTGCTATACCCTTCTGCCTGTAGGATAAGCATGATCTGTAATTGGAGGAAAAATTAATCCCGGCAACCATGTTAATGGACTCAGCTCCAATAATGCTTTGTAATCGGTATTGACATATGTAAAGTGAGATATTGAATAAGAGGAGATACTGGTCACTTAGCAGCACTATGTGATGAGGAAAAAAATAACCTTCCTTATTTATTCTAATTTCTTACAATTAAAAAAATGCATAAACGCAGCTCATTTTTCAAGGAATTTCAGCTGCTGTATTCCCTTTTGCCTATTGGATAAGTATAATATTACACAACCAACGGTCATACCATGCTGAATATACCGGTTCTCGTTAGATCAACGAAGTCAAGCATCATTGGGTGCGGTCAGTACTTGGGTGGGTGACCACCTGGGAACACCGCGGTGCTGTTGGCATTCACAAATTTGGAACCTGAATGGCCGAGTGTCTAGCGCTCTGGCGCTCGGTGCACAGGTTTCGGGTTCGAATCCCCGGCGGTGCCATGGATGTTTGTAGTGGTACGGAATCCACTTTACGCCGTAGGTCCCGGTCTCCTATGACTGTAAGAGCGTCATGGAGCCAAAGTCAGACTTCTACCTATGGGTGCTCCATCACAACAGAAGCTGCTTCCTTCCCCTTCAATCATGAGTACGCATGGGCTCGTGGGCTTGGCCAGCCAAGTGGGATAAGAAACAACAAGATAACATTACACGACTTGCAATTGGATGGGGATTTAATTCTGACAGCCATGTTAATGGGACTGTAGTTCAGCTCTAAGTGATGTTTTGGACTCGGTGTTTACAGATTTTATAGACTGGAAGTGATGTATTGTGAGATATTGTATAACTTGTATAGCTAGGCCTGTCACTTAGCAGAGCTATCGGATGATGTAAAAAATAACCTTCATTCTCATTTCAATTTCATGTATTCAAAAAATGCCATAAAAGCAGGTCATTTTTCAACGAATTTCTGCTGCGTCATTCTTTTCTTCCTGATGGATATGAATTATAATACACAATTTGCATTTGGCGGGAAAATTAAACCTACTAGTCGTGTTAAGGAGCCTATAGTTCAAGTCCAATTGATATTTTGGACTCAGCAATGATAGATGTATGGTGAGATATTGAATAGCTTGTATAGTTCGGATGGTCACTAAGTAGAACTATCGGATGATGAAAAAAAAATAACTCTCTTTATAAATAACTCTCTCTAATTTCATATCATCAAAAAATGCCATAAGCACACCATGACATAAATAACAGCAGTTCGTTTTTCAGTGAATTTCTGCTGTTCTATTTCCTTTTGCTTGCATGATAAGTATGGCGTTAAGCAAATTGCAATTGGCTGGTGAATTAATCCGGACAATAATAATGGGCATGTAACTTAACTCCAATTGATGTCTTCAACTCAGGAGTGACGGATGCTTGGTGAGATATTGTGGGGACCTGATGGTAAAGCGGCTAGCGCTCTGGCGCTCGGTACCACAGGCATCATGTTCGAATCCCGGAGGTGCCACGGACGTTTGTAGTGGTTCGGAATCCACTTTAAATCGTAGGTCCTGGTCTAATAGGACAGTAGAGCTTCACAAAGCCCAATCAGACTTATCACCCTCATCATACTCAAACTGTAAAGGGGCAACTCAGCTCTAGGCACAGTGATGTGGTGTGGTGTAGTAGTGGTGAGATATTGTATAGTGCTGCTGGTCGCTTAGCGGCACTATCAGAGGTTGAAAAAAGTGGCTTTCGTAATTCATCATTTAAATTTTAAATCCTCACAAATATTTCAGCGAACTATTCCAGCGAAAGTCTATCCATAATGTTAAGTAAAAATATTTCATCGAAAAGCGTTTTTAATGCATAAGAAAAAGCACATTAAAAGTTACATCCCGTTCCCAATACATGTAAACAGTATCCGTTCCTAAACGAATGCATGTATGCATGTAAAAACTCGGGGAGGGGGCATGGTTCGCAGAAAAATAATTTTCTGCTCTGAGGGCAGGCTTGAGTTTTATTCAAACAAAAATACCCCTCCGCTCCTACTGGAGATATTGAAACAGTTGAAAACAGATTCCGGTTGTACCTAAATCCAATCTATGAAAAGAGTGAAATCCACAAAAACAATTCGCTTTTTCCAAAAAGTAGACTCAGCCATTGTTTCCTCTCTGCAAAAACACAATGCCCAGAATTTTTTTTTACCTCAAAAAATTCCCTTTTTTTCATTTTATTTTTCCCTCCCTCCCTACCAAGTTTGTTTCATTTGACTTTAAAATGCACTCAGTTTCTGAAGATAACGAGTTTCGTTTTTGCGTAAAAGCGCAGAGCTATTCTTCCCTTTCAATTACTATTCTGGGGATATTTAAAGGAGAACTGTTAGGGTTATTGCTTTCGACAAAGTTAGTCAAAGGAGACATTTTTTTTTTTTTTTTTTTTTTTTTTTTGCATCATCAATTTCAGAGAAGTATATTGTAAATCTTGATTTATTTTTGGTTTTTTAATAAAAACCATTCATGATATTGTTCTAAATTTTAATTTTTACATAATTAAGAGTCGTATTTTCCACCAAAAATACTTTTTCTTAAATTTTAGTATAAAATTAAAGTCACAGCTTTCAGAAACGAGGAGATTCGATGGTGAAGGTGAAAACGTGTTTTAAGGCCTCGTATTGGCAGTCAGGAAATCACGTGACAGCTTTCCAAGTTTTTTCATATGCACATATATTTACATATATATATATATACACTCAAGAGCTAAAACATTATGACAGCCCTACATTTTGCAATGAACTCGCCTGGATGACGTGGAAGGCACGTGATCAGGTGGAAGTGGTATTTAACTGGTATTAAGTGGTGGTATTAATCCATGGCAAGGCGGGTTGAAGCTGTGTTGCGCGCCAAAGGTGGGCCAACTCGTTATTGACAGGTGGTCATAATGTTTTGGCTCTTGAATGTATATTACATGTGAGGCAGTTACATCTAAAAGGACTCTGGAAAGGCCTCCATTGTTCTTTGATGGGCTGTTCATGGGATTATGAATTGGGTAACGCTGAATCTTCTACATATCAGCCACCGGAGTGGCAAATGACCTGAGAACAAAGTGAAGTTGGAAACATTTGAAACATAGCCCATTTTTTTTTTTAAATATGGGAAAAAACGTCATTCAAATAAAGTGTAATAAAAATAAATTGTAAAATAAACTGTATTCAGATTCACCGCATACTGATTCACTGTGATGATAATCACAGTATTCAAAATACTGATTGACTCGGACCAAAAGATTCGGATTCACCCCTCGAATTGAACTAATTCATGTATTCTTACTCATTCATTATCAAATTATCGAGTGATAATTTTTTTTTGTTCTAATGCAGCTTAGACAGTTGACAGCAGACACTTAGACAGTTGTCTTTGATGCCTTAAGGCAAGCGCCGCACAGACGTTACTCACTTAACACTACGCAGGAGGTGTGTGTAGCTTGAAGATAAGCTACGGACGCAGAGCAACAATACCTCCGCAATGCTCCACGATTATGTTAGACCGAGACTTACGTTTAAAGTGGATTCTGAACCACTACAAACATCCATGGCACCGCCGTGACTCGAATCCAAAACCTGTAATACTGAGCGCCAAAGCTCTAGCCACTCGGCCATTCAGGCTTTACGAGTGATAAACTTAACAATAGAAAAACACGAGCAACGTGATTACAGTAGAACAAGTTTAATAGTCAAAAAAGAATCGCAATAATTTTTGTTAGAATTAATAATAGATTGGAACAGTGATTCTCAAACATTTTGAAGTCGGGGTACCTTAAAAATCATACAAATAATTGTAGGAACACTATGTATAAAAAATTCTGAGAAATATTTTATAATAATTAAGTCACATATCACAGAAAAAAATAATACATAAGAAAAAAAATGAAATTAAGCCTTCCGTTCGGTATATTTATTTTTGTGCTTATGAAAAACATGAGCCTGAAATGTCCTAGCGATTTCTTCAATGTTTGGGCATATATTTAAAAGACAAACTCTAATTTCATCATCAATACATTGAAAATTTCTCTCATTTGACATTTGAGCCACGTTCAATTTTAAAAAGACGGCATGCTAACCATCAAGCAACTCCAGAACTTTTAATGTACCATGAATGACTTCGAAAAATCCCTAAACATGTGAAACACATCATATCTTCAGTTGGACAAGCAGAAATATGAAATTTCAGAAAACAGACTTTATCAGAATCATTAACGAATTCAAATCACGAAGCAGTGTCGGATAAAGTATCCAATTTTTCGTGTACTTCCTCAAGAAGAAGTACCGAGGCGTAAAATACGGTGAATTGGAAAAGCGTATGTGGGAGGGAGTGGTCACTCTCAATAACTGTGACCATTTTAGTAAATCATTTTTAGAGATAAGCGCATATGAAAAAATAAACCTGCATGATAAGCAAAACGAACCTGGTTGATAAAATGGAACTGTATATAAATTTTGTGGGCAAATTACAAGTTTTGTGTGTTTTGACCTTTAAGCTAAGGATTTCATCACTTTTATAAAAAAGGCTATAATTATTATAGTAATTCAAATGGCGGCCATTTTGGGATAGCTTTCTGTGTGACTGAATCAGAGTGTACAGTAAAAATTCTGGTCTTTGTTCCGAATGTACATTGCAATTCTCTGAGCTTTGAAAAATACATCACTTCAAACACATTTTAAAGATTCTACATTCATTTCAAACAACTTTTAAAAACACTTTTTAATTTCAACAACTTTTAAAAAAAATTTTTAATTTCAACAACTTTCAAAAACATTTTTTAATTTCAACAACTTTCAAAAACATTTTTTAATTTCAATAACTTTCAAAAACATTTTTTAATTTCAACAACTTTCAAAAACATTTTTTAATTTCAACAACTTTTAAAAACATTTTTTAATTTCAACAACTTTTAAAAACATTTTTTTAATTTCAACAAATTTTAAAAACATTTTTTTAATTTCAACAAATTTTAAAAACATTTTTTTAATTTCAACAACTTTTAAAAACATTTTTTTTAATTTCAACAACTTTTAAAAACATTTTTTTTAATTTCAACAACTTTTAAAAACATTTTTTTAATTTCAACAACTTTTAAAAACATTTTTTAATTTCAACAACTTTTAAAAACAATTCTTAATTTCAACAAGCTGTTTTGCTACATCCTTTCAAACACTTTTTAATGATTTAGTATATTTTTTCAATACAGAGAGGTTATGATTTTTATTATTAATTTGCTACATTAAGTTTATAAATAACTTTGAGATTTCTATAGCTCATGATAAGCAATGATAAATTATTTCAATTTTACTCATAATATTTCCGAATTCGTCTTATAAAATTGAAAAATTATCGATTATATTGTATGTTATGAAGTTAGTTAAAAAAAAAAAAAAAAAATGTCGTGGAAATTCAGCATTTCATTTACCATGCTGTTAAAGATGCGATTTAAAAAATTTATAACTGTTATCTGAGGACATTGGAGATGTTCACTAAATAATCTTTGTTTGATATGTTATTTCAATGTTCTATCAAACAAATAGAAAAGAAACTCGATATTTGGAAGAGTATTTACCAAATTGACGAGCGGAATTACAGCAGTTGACGAAACCTTAATTTACATGTTGAAAATTAGATTAGAGCTAATATCAAGCAGATATTAGATTGAAGTCAATAAATTCGAAAAATATGCTTTACAAACAGCTCAATTGTAAATAAGTTTATACAGCTGGCCTACGATGACACCAACAATGCACAAAGTTTTAATGCATGGTAGCGAGATTATTGCACATGTCTTATTGCTAATCGGGTAAGTTTCAGAAGAAATTGCTGAAGTCAGAAACAAGCAGTTTCGTGCATACCGGCAAAGGATTGCAAGATAATTTTCTCTAGAAGTATGCACTAAAGATATTATTGTTGAGCTCGGACCCTCTTTTGGCAAGTATATGTCCATTGCTAAGTAAATCAATTCGATTTTAACTAAAACTAGGTTAAAAAGTTCTACACACATTGCTATACCTCCTTCTTTAGCAGCAGCTCTGCTCAGGAAAAATACGAATAGCACCCCTAATAAGTAATCGATTCGTCCGTTTCTGCCATTAAACAGGATGTTTATTGGATAATCCATTCTATTCGTGGTCAGACTATAACCACACGATAAATCCATTGCTTCCAAACTTTTTCTTTTTGATTAAGTTCATGTTACAGGGTAACACTCAGAAATTGAAACGTTGCCGATGTTTTTTTTTTTTTTTTTTTTTTTTTTATCTGTTTTTTTTAGTTATCTTCCACTTTAATTTAAAAACTCAATGAGTTACTATTAAAGAAGAAGAAAGAAATTAGTTAAGAAATTTAATCTCAAGGGGTGCTATATACAGAAGGGCCAACGGTCCGTGAGATTTATCACACTTTTATAAAATATATTTATTTTATAATGGCAAAAGTAGTGAAAACCAGTGTAATAAAAAAATACATTATGTGCGCATTTATATATTCAAAAATTAACTGTCGAAATTATAACAGAATTTATAACAGAAATTAAGACAATAATATTCTTGCAAATTTATGATAGATTTTGCCAGTTTTATTGATGAGTTTACAGTTATGAGTTTGCAGAATAATTACATTATATTCTGCGAACTCATGATGAGTAGAGAAACAAATATCGGTCTAGTAAAATAAATATTTTTTATTGATTTCCTTTTTTTATTTCGTTTATATTTATATTTTACATTTTCAGTGTTATATATTTTTTTACGATGTGACGTTTAGTATCATTATTATTATATTATCTATGTTTATATGTAAGAATAATCGTAAACATAATAATAATAACTCATTATGTTTCAATTTTTCACTCCAAAGAATGTCTAGGCCACTTTGGAAATACAACATTACTCCATGGGCCGCATATGAAATTATATATCTCCATATTATTTAGACCCACTATATAATTTTATATGCGGCCCACGGAGTTATGATGCATTTCCAAAGTGGCCCGCAAGATAATTTGAGTTGGCCACCTCTGCTGTATTCCCTACATTAAATTATGATCTATTCTAACTCTCCAGTCTGGCTACCCTATATATATTAAAATAACATATGTTTCCAAATTACAAATTGTACTTCTCATTAAAAAATGCATAGTAATATTTATAACATTATTTCAAACTATATACAAGTTATAACTATAAGAAACATAAAAAGTAAAAATATTTAGTCAGAGATGCATTTTTGGCAACGACTTTGACAGGCGTTGCTTCTGACTTTCTAAAGAACTTCCTCAGCATTTTATTTTTTAAATATTTTTAATGCGAATTTAAGCTCTCTATTCCATACAGAACAAAATCATAATTCTGCACCATTTTTTTTTTTACTCTTTCTGTCGAAACTGAAACATGAATAATGGAGTTATTTCTGTTTAAGAATGTTCTCGCGTGAGAGAAGATTTTCGTCGAATTTCGTTTAGGATATGGAGGATTGCGGACGTGTAGACACTCTAGACAGGGGGTGGTGGAACGATTTTTTTTTCTCCTTCCTGCAAGGTAACAACGAGGAAGGGTATTCCTTCCAGATATTTTTTTTTTATTATTTATTTAATGCAAAAACTATTTTCGAAACTGTTCCAGGTATTCGAAAATGATGGGAGCTTAATGGTCTTCTGGGTTGTCATGTGTTACTTTTGATTCAGAAATACGAGTAAGGCGTGGGGAAAGTAAGGGAACATCTTGTCAAAATGTACATTTGCGAATAAAAAATGGAGTTTATATGGAGATTAAAAATATCCATTGTTATTTTGTATTTCATACAGAATGGTAACAGATACACGTTGTTACTTTAATATACTACTTGTAACTTACTACGGTGTACGGTTACAAGTAGATGGATAATTATCTTATTTGAAATAATGAAAAAGTTCTCAAGATCGAATATTTTAATATGAACTGGGTGGATTAAAAAGTAAAGATCTTTAGAGCTAAATTCCCTGCCCAAATATGCAACAAATACAAAAATGTTTATTACAAAAATATTAAAACAAAAATGACAAAACTTTGAACATCGTTTCACTGGATGTTTAAAATGGAACCTTTTCCCACAATACACGCACAAATTTGAAACCACTTTTCTCAATGTGCTAACGCTTATTTCGTCAATGTTTTCTTAGTATTTATCAATTAAATGTGGATTATTTATATAAATATGTACTTTTAGATAACCCGGTATAATAGCATGGGAAGTTCTTCATACTACTGAAACAGAAAAACTTCTTATCCTCAAGTAATGTCATAAATTCCTTGGTAATGTTGGTATAGACAATTCTATCCATCCACTGTTTGATTGAAATAAAATGGAACATCTATCCTTCTACAGGACATAAAGAAACAAACATTAATTCTTGAACAATATGTGTTTGTGTAATAATGTGTTTTGGCTTCAGACATATCCGCTAAATGAAACTAAATTTCAAGTAAAAAACACAGGATCCAATTAATTTTGACTCTATTGGCATCAATAAATGACCCAAACCACCAAAAATAACACAACCGCTTAAGCTGATCGTTTCAGTTTAACGGCACGAGCACGTTGATAATGAAGATGCAGTTCTTCAATGCTTTTGGTGCGCTTCAGTATCATCATGCATTTGATTTCGAACCAGATTTCTACTATTCCTTGTTGGTGACTACAAATCTTATTCTTAAATTTGGCTATTTTGTCAAGACTCAAATTTACAACAAATTTTACAAAGTGAAAAATGTATGACTTGTCTTGAACACAAATAAACCGTCACTAAACAAAGGTCTTTAAAAGATAACTGAAAAAACTGAATTCAAAAATTTAAATGAAGTATTACTTGCAATAATAGTCTTGAACATGAACGGAGACGTGGCTAACCGAGGCAGGTAGATAATGAGAATTTGAAAGCACCGGAAGAGTCAGAACTCCATATAACAAGTAGATAATTAGCTGGTAGATTTCACTGACGCCAACGACAATAGTTCAACACCTAAAAATGATAGAAAATGTTTTTGAGTTCAACACCTTCATACAGTCACAAGAAATGAAATTTTATTTGTTTAAAGCATATAGTGACTGGAGATGAAAAGTGGACAGTTATGTGAACATTACTCGAAAAAGACAATATTTAAGTTCAAAAGAAAAACCTATTCCTACATCAAAGCTTGAATTGATTATATAGAAGGTTTTGCTTTGTATTTGATGGGATATAGAAGGGTTAGTTTACTTTGAATTTTTTGTGAAGAAACTAACTATCACCTCAGACATCTACTATCAACAATTAGAGAATTTTAAGTGGGCTACTACTTAAATTAGAGAATTCAAAGTGTGTTACTCACTAAATGATCTCAATTACTCAATAAACGGAGTGTTATTCTTTAATTACTACTACTACTAATAATAATAATAGTAATAAACAAATAACGCAAGGAGCCACACAGCCCAAATGATTCAACAGAAGCTGAAGTAATTTGGATGAAAAATTCTACCTCACGCACTAGACTTTATAGTCTAGACATAGCCCCATTAGATTGTTTAGGTCTGTTTGTCTGTTAGGTCTATTTGCGTCAATGCAACATTTTCTTGGTGGCAAAAAAATTCAATTACACAAACAGGAGATTCTAAATTCTCTAAATAGATACAAATGTGCTCAAAAAGTAAGACCAATTTTAACTTTAAAATTCCAGGTGCTTATGGAATTTAAATTTTTCTCTTTTTTATGTTGCTGACATTGTCCTTGACATCTGTGTGAAATTTGACGTCAAAATATTCATTAGTGTTAGAGTTACGCTTGGCTTTGTGAGACGCTAAAACTGATGCCGGCGATTTTTGAAATGCCTGAATTAATTGAGCAAAGAACTGGCATTAAATTTTGTGTGCGGAATGAATATTCGTGTGCGGAAATGTATAGAATTTTTGAAGAAGGCATTCGGTGAGCAAACTATATGGGAAATGTTTACAAGTGGCAGTTCAAAAAAGGCAGAGAATGCGTTGAAGACGTAGAGCCCTCTGGTCGACCAACAACCTCAACCGACGAAGCTCACGTTCAAAAAATTAAAGATTTGGTGCTTGCAAACCGTCGATTTTGAATTAGAGACCTTGCTGAGGATGCTGGAATTTTAAAAGGATCGGTCAATTCCCTTTTGGGACTCAGATGCGCCAAATTTCGATTGATACTAAAATCACTGAATGCGCCAGCTCACACTGCATTGATTCTTCGTGATTTTTTTGCCAAAAATGAAACCCATATCGTTCCACAAGAGAATTCTGGCTATTCTCTTCTAAACTCATAAGGCCACTCCGGAGACATTTTTTTGAGTCGATTGAAGAGTGATTCAACGAGAATCGCATCACGCTTTGAAGGGCATCTCTGCGGATGACTTTTTAGTATGCATTGAGGATTGGAAAAAAAAAGTTGGCATAAATGCATTGTGTCCAGAGGGGATTACTTTGAAGGCGATGAAATAAATTTGGTAAAATAAATAAAGAGTTTTTGAAAAGAAAATAATTGGTCTTACTTTTTGGGCACACTAGTATATTGCTGAAGAACCAAAAAAAGATGGAATCAATAAGTTGCCCGAAAGATGATTAAATGTCATAAAAAGTGATGGAGAATACATTAATGATTAAATATGTACAACAATAAATATTTTTTTCATTCAAAATTGTCTATCTAAATCCAGCATTACTTTCCGTTCCACCTAGTATGAATCTATGACAAACAATGAAAAAAATTTTTTAGAAGAAAAGAAACGAAAACTTTTCGATAAATAAACTCGAGTTTTGTGAACCACCTGTTAGTCGATTCCCATTCATCCAAGTCTCCCGTGAAAGAAAGAAAGGCACTTTCTGCCGTTATATATGATATCCCATTTGTCAAGTGCTATCGCGCGGCCAAGCGTCCTCTTACTTCGGACATCCCCAATCCCTGCGACCGTCCTCTGAAGGAGTGGCGTGTGTTGCCGGGAGATAAAATGTCCCCACCCTACTCATGTAAAAGAACCCCTGTCTGATGGGGTAGAAACTTTTATGTTTTGTAGGGGGTGGTTGTTGGGGATAAGATTCACTTTATGCATTCCTGTGCTAGAAACAGGTGAAATATATTTATTGCAATATTCCCCCCAAAACCTTTTAGATGGACATTTCTTTGGAATCTGTAAATCAATTATTTTTTGTTAGCAATTTCCTATGGCAGCTCTGAAGTTTACTTAAATAAAGCCCAGCTACTTTAAGTTCGTCTTCTAAATCTCTTTTACTTGCATTTATAATCATTAAAATTATTTTTAATTGTAGTTATATCATTTAGGGGCTTGATGGCCGAGTGACTAGCGCTCTGGCGCTTTTCGGTGCCACAGGTATCGGGTTCGAGTGTCAGAAGTGTCATGAATGTTTGTAATGATTCGGAATCCCCTTTGAGCCATAGGTCAACATGGAGTTGTTGCACCAATGGAGAAGAAGAATTATATAATTTAATTCCTTCTATTTTTATCCAAAGTTTCTCTGTATTTTAATGATTTAAGTGAAAGGAAACTAATATATATATAGATTTACATCGATCCATTGATTTAAATCTATATTGATTGGATTATATACACTCTAGAGCCAAAACATTATGACCACCCCTACATTTTGCAATGAACTCGCCTGGATGACGCGGAAGGCACGTGATCAGGTGGAAGTGGTGTTTAACTGGTGTTAAGTGGTGGTATTAATCCATGCCAAGGCGGGTTGAAGCTATGTTGCGCGCCAAAGGTGGGCCAACTCGTTATTGACAGGTGGTCATGTTTTGGCTCTTGAGTGTATACTTTCCCTGACTCGTAAGTGGTCAAATCCACTGCTGGCTATCGTTGTTAGACACAGCTTTCAGAAATGGAAAGAATGGTGGTTGTAAGGACATATGTAAAGCGTCTCAGAGCGATTGTCAGGATGGCTGATGAGAAATGTTAGGATTTTATTCCATGCGTGAAATGAGTATTCCACGCGTGAACGTTTCCACAAATGTGAACAGTTATCCCTTAAAGTCCTCAAGGAATACCCTTTTCAGTTCGTCGGAGGGCTGGTTTGGGTTTATCATAAAAACCATGTCACCAGAAAAATCTTCTCATAGATATAGTGAAAGAATCTTTCAGATGCATTATCCGAAAATTGATGTTATTATAATCTCTTAAGGAAGGGTAATAGTTTTCAAAATGATAGTAAGAATCCACCATGTATTCTCGCAACTATATAGCGGATCTCGTGTGAGTTGAAAAAGAGAAACTTTTAAATAGACTGGATCCATCAATGGATTCGCACGAGAACCATACAGAGGACCACGTGCATAGAGAAAAATAAAAAGTTTAAATAAATTTTATTCTAGATGTATGGCAACAGTAGAGTCTATCGTTTTAAAAATTAGAAATTAGTTAGTCATGACAGAGTTTAGGCTTCTCGTTGTAGTGATTGCTTTATTAGTTAGTAGTCTGCTTTGTGTTTATAAAATAATATGCTTGTGTTAACATCTCTTCTCAATTTTAACCTTATAATAATCATATTCACTTTATGTTCAAAAATTTTCTGAAGCCAAAAATTCTACTTTTGTGAAGGTTTCAAAGTTGCACATACGCAGAATTTAACTAACGTCATTACGTCTTCAATAGCGAATACACACATATCCGGCCATAATCTGTACCATGATCAAATTAGTTGTAGTTGGTTAATGGTTATAGTTGTTGGAATTAATAGTTATAACAGTTGATAGTCGTTATATTTAAACATAAAGCATTAATATTCCCAAAAGATTTAGTCTTGTTCGAAGTATATTAAATTAGTGTCTAAATATAATATTGTTTGAATATGCAGATCACAAAAGATGTATAAAAATATTCGTTACGTGTATTGAATTTAACGTGCATTATGAGACATTTTATAAAATTGTCTTGTATATATATGCATAGATGAATTTAATTATTAAATTATAAATATTATACTTCTACAATTTTTTCTTTTGTCAGAAACGATGTTTGTTTAATATTTAAAACATTTAATACTTTGAATTGAAATGTTTATTTAGATTGTTGTGCGTATTATTCAACATAGCAAATCATAGAAAGATTATAATTCTCTAAATATTTATCCAGACATCATTTCTAAAGAAAAATCTATTAGAAATTATGTCTATTGCAAATGGAATTGGTCTTACAACGTAATATGCCATCATTAAGCTTTTTCAATCTTTATTTTTGGCGTCGACAATACTTAGAACACCCATTTGATCGAAAAGTATTTTAAATTAGTTTCAAAATAAATTTTTAAATGGAAATCGAACTAGACGAAATGAAAAATAGAACGTTCGAAATTATTTAAAAATATAACGGTTCTGGAAGCGCGAGTTCTTGTCGAAGGTTCCTCTGGAGACTTAAATGTCGTCGTTCGTGGACTTAAAAGACGCGTTGAAACCATTCTGAAATATTTACACCTAACTGACAGTTTGTCTAGATTCGCATTCCACAAAACTCGGCAAAGCAACATTCTCGGAAAATCGTTTCTCATGAAGTTCCTGAACGTTTTTGAAAAGAATTCCACTGTAAATGCAACTTTAACCAAACCAGAAGTAAAACTTCTGAACTAAACCCCCCTTTTGAAATCTAGACGGGAGATCTTCGCATCTGGTATGTATTTATGCATGACTGGAATGCGTCGGGTGGAGTTGAGATGAAAGGATGCTGATTCAAAGCCCCAACGGAGGAGCCTGCATTTCGATTTTCTCTTGTAACTAGAGCATGAAAATTAAAAACTTTTCATTGGCCCAACGTTTTATTCCATTCTGAAAAAGGGGGGAGGAGGGTTTGGAACTGCTTCTAAGGTGGAATATAATCTCCTCGTGACTGTAATTTTAACTAATTTATGCACAAGGTTTTGAGACGACGACGTATTGATCGTTCGAAATGCATTCATCAACCAAATTTCAAGAGGGTAGGTCGAAAGATTTTTAAAAGATTGTAAGCCGTTCTTCAGAAATAAGGTATGCTTTTCTGAAAGGCAATATTTGTCGTCGTAAACATGGCATCAATTCATATTTAAATGGAACCATTCCGTTTACGTTTACTTTCGTATAAGTGTCAGGGATATGTATATTTATTAGTTTCTGCAAATATATTTAAATTTCGAATAAATAACATTTGTGAAAGAAGATATATATCGGAATTTGTGGACTCAAACGGATTAAAATGATGTTTTGAATAAAACTTTTATATAAAATTCACGTTACCAAATGTTTATAACTGATTGTTAAATGGGAAAAAAGGAGTATATAAGCTCATGGAATATGTTATCTCTCTTAAAATGTAAACTTCTTTGAAATTTTCAGTTTTATTTTATTCGTTTTTAAGGTAAGGATATATTTAAAAAATAATGTTTTTTTCTTGGTTATGTAGGGCTTGAAAAATTGGAAAATACATTAAAAATAAAAAATGGGCAATATAACACTTTATTTTTGTTACATAAAAGATTTAAACAAATGATGTGCATTTGCTTCGTAAATAAACCAATTTTATTTACATTTCTAAGAAACATGTCGTCAGCTACAAAAAGCAGGTGAAAACTAATTTAAAAGAGTAAAGAAACATAATAAAGAAATGTATTAGAGGAACTACAATCTAATTCAGATGTAAAAAACATAAATAAATCATATAGCATATACATTGCAGTGTTATATTGTGTCCTGCAGTGCGGGACGGACATCCTACGAATAGTCTACTCACGGATGGAGGGAAAGGGGCAGCTTCTGTTGTGATGGAGCACACTTAGAAATAAGTGTAACCTGACTCCGTGTCGCTGAAGAAGAAGGGCAGGGCCTTCAGGATGAACTTTTATGGGGAACTATCCCACATTGGCTTATAGTATGGGAGAAAACCCGGAAAACTCCCGAACCAGGTAGTCACGAGGGAAGATGCTGAACATCAAAAATACCATCGTGTCTTTCGTTTTTGAAAAAGTGTTTACAACAAAGTCGACAGCAGATTGAACCACAATGCCAATGAACACGTTGCCACTGAGTCACGAGACAGGAAAGCATTGCAGTGTAATTTTGAGAATGATCTGGTAGAAGTTGGAACCGGGAAGATTATTAATCATGTTTAGAAAATTTACTGATGAACTTAAATTTTAAAGATTTTGCAAATAAAATCACAAGAATAATAAAAAAAAGATGCCCAACCCTATAGTAGCCCGGAAGCATGTATTAGAACTAAGTGGATGGGCTTTCTGTTAACAGTGCTACAACTGTTAAATGACTTGGAAGTTATTTTTGTCAAAAAACCGAAACAATCAAACACATTGAATACTACAGTTGGTTTAATGTGCAACTCATGCCAAATACGTTGTCATTTTATTCAAAATATCCCAAGCAGCCGAATTCACTTTCTTTATGTCGCTTACTATCTATTAATACACTTTGGAACTGATTTTTGATGCCGTTTTCACCTTTTTCAAGTATCTTCAGTTCAAATTTGAACTCATTTTTTTTTACAGCATTTTGAAAGGGGGACTTTAATTATAATCATCCTGTATATTAACTGAAACAAAATAAGGAATAGTTTTCACAAAATTTTAAATTGAATTTATCCAATTAAATAAGTGAAATTTTCTTATAAAAAATGATAAATTGTTATCTCAAAATAAATAATTGATTCCATTATTCTTGTGATATTAATAAATTTATTGATTTGATCCAGAATATTTAATTTTAAATTATTGAATTTAATACAAATATATTTATTTATTAAAAATAATTTATTTGGTATACTTCGGATACCTTTATATAAAACACAACAATGATATGAGCTTATACTTAATTTACTTAATTATAATTATTATTACATTATTAAATTAAGTATAATAATTATATTGCCATTATAATTATTATACTTAATTTACTACATTCAGTAAGAGTTAAGTTATTTCATCATAAGAATATACCATCTACAGAAAAATTCAACTGAATTCAGTAACTACATTCTAAATGACAACTTTTTAAAACGTAACACAATTTCTACTTTACCATGGAATAATTAAACTTACCTTCAGGCATTTTCACTTAATTGTATCGATTAAAAAAATTGTTATTTCATCTATTGTATATTTTCTTTAAAAAGATAAAGGCAGAAATGTTAAATATGATGTGATATAATAAAACAGCTCATACAAATTCATTGCACCATAAATATTTTAAGACTTAATTTATTTTAATTTATTGTTCAATAAAGTGAATAACTAGCTTTTATTTGTTTTAATAGACAGCTTCAAGCTGTTTTCCAAAACAAGTAGAATTAAAGGGATCGTATAAAAATATAAAAATGAAACATTCTTAACGAATATATCAAAATCGATTTTAAAAAATTGTTTTTTTTTTTTTTTTTTTTGGGGTTTTATATCATCAGATATATATATCATAAAAACTTGAAATGAAATTTAATGGCTTAAAGTTGTGCAAATAAAAAAATAATTGCAATGTGCATGTTGGGCAACTGGATTGCAACTGTGTGTGATTTGGTTGAGATACTTGAAGCGCAGGTTAGAGAACACACAGCTTTATTGACACACGCACAAACACCACACACGTACAATTAGACACAGACAATATATAATACATTTAAAAACAAATAATTATAGATTCGTGGAAGGATTCCATTTCTAAGCCAAAAACCTGATACTCAGGTACGAACAGGATGAGCGAAAGATAATTCCTTCCCTGGTGAGAGTCTATAGGCCAACAAATAAATTTCCTCTCGGGATAAGAGATTACAAATTAAACGTTTCTCAGCGGGAGCGCCTCTCGGGGAGAATCTCGAGGCCTATTGACCATTTCTCCTGATAGCCACAGGGAGCGATCTTGCAATGCGAAGGAGGAAACATGGTTACATAATGATTTTTTATTTTTTAAAACAAAATATTAAAATTTAATAATTGGATGAATATATTCTATAAATGTTATGTATTGTTATAAGTTTTTCAATTTAAACAAACAGTTTAGTTCTAGAATTTTATTTTAGTTTCAAAATTTTAAAATGTGTATATAACTTGCAATGAATTACATAAAGTTTTCAAGTACTTGAACAAATTTATACCTTAATGCTTAAATTTATTAATTAAGATTTTTTTTTTTGAAAAACTATGAGGAAAGCTTTACTAAATAAATTAATTTAATATATTAATTTTAAAAAAATACTTACTGTTATTTATTTTATAAAAATTACTTGCTTTTATTTCTAAGTAATTTTTTATTTATTTCTAAATTATGTTACATAAAATGCTTTCATAAATAATTCACTTTATATTATATAATTTTTCACATATTTTTTATAATGAGTACATTTTTTTTTTGTATTACTAAAATACCTTTTTAAACAAATTATATTATAAAAATAAATTTTTTATATAATTAAAAAAAAATTTTTTGAGAGTGAAGATTAAATTGCTAAAAAAAGAAATGTTTGTCTTAAAAAAATATTTGTCTTTCTTTTAATTATATATGCAAATGAGTTAAAAATAATTATTATAATTTTAAATTATTTAACATCTCCACTTTTCTTAATTGTGTGCACGTATAAATAATCTATGTTGTCTTTTATTTATAAAATCAAGTTTTCAATAATGCATGGAGATTTTATTTTTCATATGTTTTATCCATATTTGTGCTCATTTACGAACATAATTTACATATTAAAAAATAAGTTTTAAAAAAAACAAGAAAACGCAGAAACTTATCCTATTTTTTATTAATTTTATTCAAAAGTATAGTAGCTAATTTAATCCTGACATTTTTTTTTTCTTAAGAATAGTTATTAAAAAAATTTATTGGAAGTATTGGAAAAATTGTCATCTTTCGATATTCTCTAATTTTCCATTCTCACAGAAAATATCTTAAATAAAATGAATTTCCAGCATGAATTCCAATAATAAACCGCCATTTTCCAAGCTGTCACTCTTTAACAATAACAACTCAATACACGCCAAGGCCATACACAGAAACATCCCTGTCACACGAAATCCAAAACAACAAAACTTTTACAACATGCTGACATCTTACTTAATTCCGCCCAACACAACTTTCTCCGATGTTAAATTAACGTTAATTTTTCCCTTCTGCCACGAAATAATTGTCACCAGAACAGGTGTAAAAATCAGCACACCACAAAATCGAAGCCTTCGGTTTCAGCACGTGTCACAAACTGTCAAAACATCGCAGACGATATTTTTCCTTCCAATAAATACTCTCTCGCCGGTTCTCGCGAAATCCCGAGAGACGACGTAACACGCTCGAATTGAGACGTCAAAAGGCTTTTCTCGCGTGTTGGAGGGTTGGCAGGGTATTATTCGATTAGCATACAGATGCACGTGGTGTGACTAAGGGGACTGCGCGCACCGAACACGTGAGAGTTATTAGAATGCGATGTGTTGGCAATAAATTATGTATTCCTTATTCTTTCCGGAGCACGTGACTCTCTAGGGTTGCCGCTTGCTGCTGTGATTAGAACAGGGTCCGAGTGGTCACTTATTAGTGGAAATATTCCAGGATCCGAAATACTGGGCTGAATCATATGAAACAACAAGCATTAATTTATCAAACAATTTGAAACCAACAGTTTCTTTTTTCTACTTACTATAATGCTCAAATTTGTCACAAAAGTGCTTATAATTTTTTTCCGATTTGAGGTTAAAGGCTCGTGCTCACCAAGGCGACAAGATGCAAGCGAAAAAATTTGACCAATCACTAGCCTCACCGCGGTCGCCTGAAACCGGTTTGCAGTCCGCCGCTTGGAGTTGCCCAACTTTCATCTCGAAGCGGTTTTTCACTAGGCGTAATGCTATTTCTGACGTTTCGCTGTGAAGGGGTCGAAAAAATTTTGTCGCTTGCCTCTTGAATCTTCATGTCTCTCGCCTCGGTGGGAACGAGCCTTAAGAGTTTGCACATATAGCAACTTGCAGGAGTGTTTCTACGGGCATGAATCTGTCTCTGTTTTTAGAAATGAAAATACTTGATTTCGATTACGACGGTGTTGTAAGCACGTCGAATTGATAGTCAAGCTATCCGATGAAAGTTTTGGAGAGATTTCTTCCTTTCTTGTATGCAAGGGAAGTTAGCTTCCAAAATCTTAAGCCGACCTGATGGCCAATTGGCTGGCGCTCTGGACTTTGGTGGTTTCGATTCGAATCCTAGCTGTGGCTTGAATGTTTGTTACTGGTTCAGAATCCACGTTAAAATGTAGGTCCCGGTCTAATTAGCCGTAAGTGTGCAAAAAATGACTGTAGGACGACAAATCAAACCTAAAATCTTAATGGATGTCACTTAACCCTTATATTTATCAGTAGGATCATGGTGGAATCCAAATTCCGATCAATTCCGGAAACCAAATTCGATAAGAGGATCCATTAGTGGAAACCAAATTCTGATATATATATAATAATTAATTTCGCTTATAAAATTAATTCAATAATTGATTTGATATTCTTACAAGTGATTACATCTCATCATTTTTACTTTTCAGTGTTGGAGCACTACTTACACTTTTTGTTCTTTCTCCCATTAAATTCGTTAGCCATTTTATAAAGTGAACAAGGTATGTCCCTTAAATCGGCATTATTTTATGGTACCACCACCATTCAGAACACTCCCCACTTTTGATGAGAGGGTACTCTACACTCCAATTACCTGTTCTAATACTGTTAAAGAATTTTTTGGTTTAGAGAATGAAGTTGTCTAGACTCGGCATAGGTATGGGAAGTGTGCAATAGTTTTAAAATAATGTTCACATCTTTAAAAGGGCACATGCAGGTGCGAAAATCAAAAATTATCCGCATTAACGCGACAACTTTCTTTAAGTTGGTTATCTGCACATGCAAGTTATAATTTATTAATGCAATTTTGGTTATCTTACGATGGTTTAATCATAGTATAAATATTTTCCTTCCGTTATGAAATAAACAAAACACTATACATTAAGAAAAAACAAAGAGAAATTATTTGATTTCTTTGGTCTGATTGCGTATTACTGGGAATGAGATTGCGTCTTGGATTTTGTTGGATTGTGGATTGTGCGTGTGATTGTATAATGGAATGTATTTGATTGTGGATTGTGGAATGTATTTGATTCTGGTGACGTTCTCTGCAAATCAGTTATAGTTATGCATACATATAAAAAATAAGTGAAAATATATAAACGGCAATGATAACAGCTCAGACAGTTCTTCTCGGATGGGATGTATAGTCTTGCAGACTTCTAAACAAAGTACATTGAAAACATATGCAGATTAGAAAAAAACGTTGTGCATATTTAAACCTATTGTTGCAATACATTAAAGAAACAACAATGATTTTTGACCCACTCAATGTCATTAGATTTTGAAAATCGTTATTTACTTTATTTCAAGACCTTCAGCTCAATGCATCAACAACTTCACTAAAAATACCTCTTTAGCCAGATTAATCTTGAATTGTAAAGTGAAATGCTTTCCAGTAAAGCCTTCCTAAAAAGAATTACTAATGCCAAAACATGTACCCAAAATTCATTCTCATTTCTCATTTTTCATCATCATCAATAGCACGACAGCCCAGAGTGGGCCAAGGATTTCCCTGGAAGACATTTCCATGCATTCCTCTGGGTGACATGAATCCTCCAATTCTTAACCTTTAGTAGAGCAAAATCCTTTTCACCTGCGTTAATCCATCGAAACCTGGGTCGTTCTCTTCGTCTTTGTCTCTGTGGCTTTACCAAAACCTTTTTACAGGGTTTAAATCATTCATTCTAAATACATGAGCAGCCCAGTTTAATTTGTTGATCTTAATAAATTTTATAATATCTGGGTCTTTATAGCATTTATAAATTTCTGCGTTTTACCGTCTTCTCCAACAATCACTTTCCTTAATACTTCCAAGAATAGCCCTTAAAATCTTCCGCTCATATATACCCAAATAGGCCTCATCAGATCTTCCCAAAGTCCAACTTTCAGAGCCCTAGACCAAAATATAGGTTTAATAAGGGTTTCATGTAACAAGAATTTAGTTTTTATGCTTATGAACTGTGATTTAAATAGATTTCGTAATCCGAAAAAGGCCTATTAGTTTATCATTTTTAGTAACACGAATTAATCGGACACCCGACAAGTAAAATAGGTC
This sequence comes from Caerostris darwini, assembly GCA_021605075.1. Lineage (NCBI taxonomy): Eukaryota > Metazoa > Arthropoda > Arachnida > Araneae > Araneidae > Caerostris > Caerostris darwini. The sequence goes on from BPLQ01006387.1 coordinate 112,450, forward strand.
TCAATTCTTGATGATGTAATAATAACGAATTTATGCCTTTTTAGGACACTTTCCTGTCTACAAAATTATAATATTTTAGTCCTGCATAAACAGATATCAATGCGTTCTGTTTACTTTCTAGCATACAAAATGAGTTCCCATTAAATCCCAATCCCAATGCTCTAACCATCAGAACGGAAAAAGGTTATTAAATTCATTTTTAATGTTTTATAAAATGAACAACGAATACTTTTTATTAATGTTATTAAAAATGCTTTTGTGACCGTGATTTTGCGTTTGCATTTATTTTTGCTGCTGATTACCGCAGTAACAAAGTAGCGTAAATGCTATTGGCGGCAGTCCAACTTCAGATCTAATCAATCAGTTCTTTCGGAAGACAACGCTAAACAGATTATCAAGATTAGATGCAAGATTAGTCGTGACAGCTTTAAGTTACTTTGCTTAAATTATTTATTGATTGAGCTGGTTTTATATGAATAAATGCAATTTTTTTTTTGTTACTAGTATAATGTTTGTTTTTCCAGCCTTTGGCCTAAAGTCACTGGCCAGAAATCAAACAGCAAATCAAAGTGCTGGTCAGTGCAGGTCAATGCAATTAGGGCAAAGTGCCTGACACTGGAAGTATATATAAAAGACCACAAAAGTACATTTTGGGTGGACAATCATTTTGGATCACAACTTCCTGCCCACATTCTTGATCCTAACTGCTGGACTTTCTACTCTAATGATTTAAAGTGCCCAGCTCCAGAAAAGACATATAACTATGCTTTTGGTTTATTTTCGTTAAATGGGTTTGGAATCAAACTCCATTAGGTGGGAAATCCTTGTTGAACAACACATTATCCATCAGGCCTTTGTTAGTGCAATATTTATGGGGCCTGAATGGCCGAGTGTCTAGTGCTCTGGCGCTCGGTGCCCCAAGTTTCGGGTTCGAGTCCCGGCGGTACCATGGATGTTTGTAGTAGTTCAGAATCCTCTTCAAGCCGTAGGTCCCGGTCCATATGACCGTAGAACGTCACAGTGACCAGTCAGACTTCTCTCACCCACATAATTCTCAAACTGTAAAGGGACAACTCAGCTCCAGTCAGTGAAGTGGTGTGGTGTAGTAATACATTGTAGTGGCTTACATTTAAGTGAATAGTAGTAGTCATATTAGACAGGGGGCCTGGATTGTTGTGTGTCTAGCGCTCTGGCGCTAGGTGCAATGGATGTTTGTAGTGGTTCGGAATCTACTTTAAGCAATAGGCCCCTGTCTCCCATGACTGTAGAGTGTCACAGAGCCCAGTCAGACTCCTCTCAACCATATCATTTCCAAATTGTATAGGGGCTACTCAGCTCTAGGTACAGTGATGTGGTGTGTAATAGTAGTAATACGGTATTTACATTTATACTATGCGGTATAATATTTATAATAAAAACCAAATTAAATTGTTTTCGTGAAAACAGCATCTTTTTCAACTTTCTATTCCTTCTTCCTATCTGATATTCTAAAAAATTACAGAAAAAGTAGACAGTATTTATTAAACGAGCATTCCTGATTTCATGAATGCTGCTTAATTTTATGGTTTCGTAAGTAATTATTTTGTTCTATTCACATAAATAACTTGGGGCTTACATTTTCAATAAGGGAATCATGGCTCAATGGTTTATAATCTTTCTTTTTTATAAATATTTAATTTATGAATCGCATAATGAAAATAAGCTATAGATTACTTTAAAAAAAAGGCAACAATTTTTCTTAATAAACCCAGCAAAAAAAAAATATGTATTTCCTATATATGATTTTTTTTTGCATTGCTAAAATTGTTTGAATAAAAGATAGTAAGCCACACGAAAAACCTCAACAGCGTATATTAATTAATTATCCTTTGTATATGTATATATTAATTACCTAAACTTTGACACGATATAAAAAAAATAAGTGAAAAAGCACAAAAAAGAGCGAAAAAGTCGCCAATTATGGCGTCCCTAATGAAGAGCTCGAACTGTGGAAGGTGCGTGTCGTAGCAAAGTAGTTACTAAAATTAAGTAAAAATACAAGATACGTCTCTAATGAAAGGAGAACTAAATAGGGGAAAAAAAGAGAAACAAAGCAATAAAAAAGCCACCAAGAAATTAATCAATACGAGAGGGACCGGAAGCATATTACAAAGCCGATCTAACGGTACCCCTTCTCAGGGAAAAACTAGAAGTCATTCTTTTTAATTTTATGAAACATTTAAAGACAATAGATGTACAAGGAAATGAGATATTGAATTAGATTAGGGCATAAGTAGCTATTACGATAATTTAAAGTAATATATATTTTTTAATTTTTATTTTTTCATTGTAAAATGACTGAACATTATTTGTTAACAATTTTTTAAGGGTTTAATCGATGACTACATCCTTTTATTATATAAAAAAGGATGATTTTTTTTTCTCAAATTAGAAGATTTTTTTAATTCTAAAATATTTGTAGTTAGTTTTTAAGTTTCAATATAATTGATTAATTGCCAGCAATAATAGCGCTTTGGCACTCGGTGCCACAGGTTTCGTTTGTAGTAGTTCGGAATCCATTTTAAACCACAGGTACCAGTTTGATATGATTGTAGAGCATATGGAGTAAGGCTGACAACCCTACCCCGTAGAAAGAAAATATCTCCTTTCTTGAAATTTGCCAGTAAACAGATGACCTTGGTCCAGAATAGGGCCTTTGCGTCAATGAAGAAGAATATAAATATTCTGAATACTTTAGAGTTTTTCTTCTGGTGCTCAAGTAATGTGTATGCTGAAATTGTAAAACACATTTGCATTTTTATATAGAAGGTGCTAATGGTTAAGAGAAAATAATAAAAAGTACTAATATTGAATAGAAATTTCATGTTTTGAACTTTTCTTATATATATATACACGAGCATCTGTTGAGAAAAGCTTAGTTTACAGTCTCTGTACAAATATTTGCATATTTAACGCGCTCTGCGGGGTAGTTAGCCTACAAACTTTCACCTAAAGAGGAAGTATCTTTCGCGCAACCTACGCATACCTAACTATTGGGTTTTCGGCTAAAAAGTGGAATACTACTCCGAATCTACAATTATATGTATTTAAATATTACGTATTGTCTGTAATTATACGTGTGTGGTGCTTGTGTAAATAAAGCTGTTTCTACAACCTGTGCCTCAACCCAGCCACAGTCAGTGCAATCTGTTTGCACAACCTGCAAACTAAAATCTGGCATCTCGCGTAGGAAGCCAGATTGTAGTGTTGTGGGTAAAGGCAACTGGATTTTAACTGGGTATGGTTGGATTGAGATACGATACTCATGTACGCGTTGGATGTGAGCAATATACTTAGTCTGTGAGTAATAGTCTGTAGGCCAACTATTACGCATGGTTGCGGCAAATATATTTCTTTCGGATGATGAGACTTTAAATCAAATATGATTATATGACATTTAAATCAAACGTTTCTCAACGGGAGCGCAGGTTGTGCTCTCCTACCTCGCGTTAGAGTTTCAAGGCCTACTGAACTTTTCCATTGAGCGCCACAGGGACACTGTAGCCAGGGTGTAGGATGAGACACAGTTACAATATATATTACAAATGTATGTATATCTGTGGGCTTATGCAGCATAACTTAAATGCTATAGCATTTAGAAGTCCGTTTTTTTATTGTGAATTTATTTTTTATTTGGTGTGCAACAAAAAACAAGTACACCGTTTTTTCATAAATAAAACAAACGACAGATATCTAAATAACTCTCATCATTATTATTTATCTAGTAAATGCCATTGTTTCAGAAATACTAGGATTTTATGTATAAAATTATGTGATCATTTTCTCTACATGATTAATTCCCACAACACGAGACGTGATTGCATCGTCCTTTATGAGATTCCATTTTTTCTTTATGCATCCTTTATGCTTTACTGTTGTTCACTAAGATCTATAATCTCATAACTTATCTCATGTTTGGTAAGTTGGCATCACATCATTGTGAACTAACATGAAAAAAAAACCTCAATAAGATATGGAAATTAATATGACATTTAAGGATAAGAAAAGCCAAGGATGACACGATAGAATTTTTCCTCTGGTAATGGTGGAAAGGGTATAAAAGACAAAAGCAAAAGTGTAAAAACCACTGTCTTACTAACTCGATCACCAGGTCTTAATTAATCAAACAACACAAAAAACAGTCGACGTCATTATCTAGCAATCAGAAATCCTAATAAAGCATTCACTCAGGAGAGGCCTGCCCTCAATCATAATGGTGATTGCTTCGTCCACGCACATAATAAATCTGCATGAATATATATGAAATAAGCGTGATGTGAGAAATTAATTCTGCCATAAATCAGGTGGGTGGAGTTGGACATTTGTCCAGACCTGCAATTGAATCCAGTTAGTTAACTACCAATGAGTAGTTACACCACTCAATAATGAAGTTTCGAGAATTTTAAGTATATTTTTAGTATAAATAGACATAGGTAATATTATTATCTTAATTAAAATTATAACTGTTGATTTTATTTCATTGAGATGTCTTCAAGTAGAACTATTTCGTATAACATGGATAATAAATATGATCATTATTCTTGTATCATTATTCGATATAACTAGATTACTATAATTGTGTTCACTTACTTCATTTTGTTTTGTTACTTCACGTCAGAGAACTATTTCTTATAACAAAGATTACATGATCGTTATTGTTGCACCAATTCGATATGACTAGATTACTAAAATTTAGTTCAGTTACTTCATTTTGTTTTGTTACTTCACTTTCCAGAACTATTGTGTATAAAATGGATAATATGACCGCTATTGTTGTACCTATTCGTTATAACTAGATCACTAAAATTTTGTTTTGTTTCTTCACTTCTGAAAACTATTTCGTATAACATGGATAACATGATCGTTATTGTTGTACCTATTTAATATAACTAGATTACGAAAATGTGATCCAAAACATTTGAAAAGAAAATAATAATAATAATAATAAATTGATAATTTTTTGTTTTCAACAAAAAATTTACTACATTCTTTCATGTGGAAAATATTTTTGCATAATTATTTTCTTATGTTGTGCTTGTTGTTTTTCTTGTTATTATAGAATAATCGGAAGGAAAACTGTTTTACAGAACCGAAAGCTTTTTATCTCATTTTAGTTAATTTCAGAGAGGTACAATGTAGACCTTCTAGTGGTGCATCTTGGGCAACGTTCTATACGGCTAAGTGGTCTACAGGTTTTGGCATGACGTTCGGTTGGCCTGCGTGTATTGCAGTGGAATGTTGGTGACTTGTTTCAATAAAAAAAGAAAGGATATAATGTACATCTACATCGCATTGGGATTTTCGACCCACCAAACTGTCCTCTTTGTGATTTGGCAAAACTAATGATTCGAGCTCATTTACATCGTTGTTTGGCACTTCATGGCGAATCCGAGACGGTGAGATATTGGCTAGTTGGAGAACTCTAAAGACTAAAGACAATGACTTCGGCGAACTTTGCTGAACACTTTTTGTGTACATTTTTATTCTGTTTTTTCCCCCTTTTCGTATTGTCTTGCCATTGCAAATAAAAAGAAGCTAATTTCAGAAATATTAATGTGTTAAAAATATTAGACAGATTAATGTTTTCATATATCCCCCATGAAAACATAAAAAATAAACCCTCTGTGAGTCAATATTTAACAAATATATAGCTCTAAATATAGCTTTTCCGAAAGACATTTCTTTTTAATATGGGGTTTCTTCTTTTCGATAATTTTTACAAATGGTACTACAATTATTTTTGTATAAAACATTTTACTAATGGCTGGATAAATGAATTGACTCTTAAAAATTGTATTTATGGGGAAAAATTCAAAAACTTAAAGTAATTTTTAGAAAAGTTTATATTAGCGGAAACACTGCTCAATAATTTTAAATTTATCTGCTTTGAAAAATATATCTAAAAAACTCATTTTAGCTCCCTCTTTTTTTTATTCTCTTTTTTTTAACCTTACAGAAATTTATTCACATTTTCCCACTTTTGCACCATATAATATGAAAATCACTTAATTATTAAGCAACCATATAAATCCTTATTATATACATTAATTCAGATGAGGAGGTTTTCATAATTTATTTTAAATAGACACTCCGTAATTGGCACGTACATTGTCCAATGCCAAATTCTGTAATTTGAATCACTGTCATTTGAAACGAACTAATAATGCTATTACATCTTAATTAAATTTATTTAAACTTAAATCTTATTAGTTCCACATACTAACTAAACGTTCAAAAAGATAGCATGTGTCGTGAATTTAAATTTCTTTGATTATCCGCAAAAAAAAATCAGCAAAAGCTACAATATGTTTGTTCTGTACAAATAAATAACAAGACTCTCAACTATTTTCATTATCAATCACAGTCATTTAAGAACAGTAAACTTTTATATTTTTTGTTTTTTTATGTGAATTCCCGGTTTTTTTCCCACGTATGGCAAAAAAAGTTTTTTTTCTACAAGAAAACTTTCTAAGAAGACATCTCTTGCCTAGATAAGAAAGATTTCAAGAAAGAACCACTTAGTATATAATTTATCTAATATTGACTGAAAGTATCTCCACATTAAAGAAAACTGCGACATATATTTCTAACAAAAGTAGAAAAGCAGGCTTATTAAAATATATTCCGAACAATTTTTTACAGCATGTTTGGAAAACTGGCAGAATCCCAGATTTACTGGAATATCATCAAGTAAGAACAAAACGTGTCACTTTCTTCTAAGCCATCAATCCCAGCAAAAATGGTACAGTTACAACAGAATATATTGAGGAAAAAAAAACGGCATCTGCTTTAAATACCATCATACTTTCCCGATGGTTTATGTCACACTAACGGCATAAAAAGCAGTTGGCGGATCATAAAGGAAGCCCTTGATTGGATTTTAACGGGTCCTTAAGTGAAGAGAACGCCAGAATAGCTTTTTTCCCGCCACTCATAAAAGCTCGCCAACACGAATTGCCGCCGATGAAGTGTGCCCGCACTTAGGCCCGAAGAGAAGACTCTTAGGGGGTAATAGCATTCTCATAATGTTAAGTAGACTGTGCGTGTACCAGAGGGCAGTTAGTGTTGATGGCCGTGCTCATTTTTAGGGTCGGGGAAATGAATGTTTCGGATTAGGGGAAATGAGCAACACATGAAGCACTTATAGCTGTTTGAGGATTGTTTTATGGCGTTGTACTTATTGTATTTTAAATAGTGTACAACAACATAGTTAGACAACATATTTACTATATTATATCTAAGAGTATAATATTGTATATAAATTCGTTTCTCGGCTGGTGGTTTAATAATAACATGCACAGCTGCCCTACTCGTAGAGCATTGGTAATTAACGGTCGCAGCTAGCATAACGTTAAGTAGGCTGTGCGTGTGTACCAGAGGGCAGTTAGTGTTGATGGCCGTGCTCATTTTTAGAGTAGAGGAAATGAATGTTTCGGATTAGGGGAAATGAGCAACATATGAAGCACTTATAGCTATTTGAGGATTGCTTTATTGTATTTTAAATAGCGTACAGACAGCATATTAATTATATTACATTTTTCGATATAAATTCGTTTCTCGGCTGGTGAATCAATAACAACACCCACAGCTGCCCAATTCGTATAGCAATGGTAATTAATGCTCGCGGCTAACATGCAGAAGAGTTCAGGTTTGAATCTTCTGGTGATGTCTATTGCAGTCATTGTTTTTAGAATGTAACAATGCTCCTAAAACATCACAAATCGTTAGTCAATTAGTGGCAATTTTGGTGTTTTATTCCATACAACATGCTGGGCAATAATCAAAGTCATCCCAGAAATCAATATCTTTCCCTTGCCCTTGTCATTATCCATCGGTGACTTATTCGTTGCATACATAAGTTGAACACAAGGTCCACTAACGTTTAAGAAAACATGTCCTGCTAGCATTCTGACAAATGCAGACTTTGACCCACTGACAGCTAAAATTGCTGTCATTGGTTTCGAAAATAAGGAGACGAGATAGCGATTAGGACAGCGCATATAATTGTATCGTACCGACAGTTAGACTGTTCATGGCAACGCGCGCCACAGTTGAAAATTAAGACTGTGTTTAAATACGGTGTCTGCATTATTGTAGACACTGTTTCAAAAACCAATGAGACTCGATGGCTTTTTTGATATTCACCCTCTTGCTTCGTTAGGCGGACTACCTGGTGAGAGTTTTCCGGGCTTTCTCCCATACGATAGGCAATGCGGAGTAGTTTGTAAAAGTTCTCCGGAAGGCACTACCTTCCTTCTTCAGCGACACCGAGCCTAGTCAGACTTCTACCTACGGGTGCTCCATCACAACATAAGCTGCCCCTTTCCTCCCATCCATGAGTGTATGGGAGGTCATCACTCATAGGATGACCGTCCCGCATATATATGAGTATGTGTTTGTGTGCTCAATATTTTAACGTTTATGCATTAAGAAATTAATGAACTAAATTTCATAAATATATAAATTGCTTGAATTCAAAATTAATCAGTTCAAATGTATGAATTCAAGAATTTTTTCTTCTAATAATGGACATTTTAGTTTCAAGTTTACGAATTTTAAATAGGAGTGCAACTTTAAAACCAAACTCAAAACCCAAACCAAACTGAGGGAAAATTCAATTTACAGACGTAATATGCAATGAGTTAGCAAAACACAGGCGTTTTCAAATCGCTTCGCTTGGCGAATTTTGAACTAAATTTCAAGCCCAACTCGTAAGCTGTTCAAGCCAAGTAAGCCTAATTTGTTAATCACCATACTACACTGGGTCTTTCGTTTCAATATAAACATTCTCATATTTTACAATTGTTTATAATCCAATATTTGCCTTTTTTGTGGCCCAATAGTAGGGAGAGTTAACATGCAAAGATAATTTGGTGGTTTTGATTCAGGTAAAGAAATGAGCTGGAATCTGCTAAAAATATTAGCGTTTTGGAAAAACGAGTAGAGTGGGGGTTTGAATGTGACAAAAAATAGCATCGACAGTCACCAGCTTGGTTGACACGCAAATGCGAGATAATTACCCTTGAAAAATTTCTCAAAAGATATTACCATTTCTTTCCATTTTGTTGGCATAAGTGTAAGTTTCTACCTATGGCTTAGATATCGCGTCATAGAACGCCAGCCAATCGGAAGCCAGACATCCTTTTCAGTCAGGCTTTCGATTGGTTCACAGTATTCGGCAGAGACCATATTATAAATATTAGACCATACCAATATATCTATTTCGATGATTACAGAGAGTGAGATTTGAATTACATTAATCTATTTCTATAGGTCATTTAAGGAGAAAACTAATGGTGGATAACAAAGAAAACACATACGCTGCTAGCGTGATAACGGCGAAATTGTTGCAGAAATGCTATCAGAGATACTATTTTAAATGGAAATTAGCATGCTGAAAATTAAACTCATATCTTAATTTAAAAAAAAAAAACCGTTGTATGTTATTACAAATTTTCACAAAAATATTCTATGCCACTTTTATTATAACAAAATCTGCAGTTTTAAATTTGAAGAATTTTATAACTAATTCAATATTTTCTTTTTAGAAACAAAGTATTTATTAATACAAAAATAAATTTAAATACACAGATATTTAAATTAAATATAACTAAAATATAGTTAAGTTACGAAATATTTATATTGCATTTCAAACAAATAAAAATCTGTATTAAAGAAAAATAAATTATTTAAATTCATTACATTGAGTAAAATAAAAAGTCAAATGGCACTATCTTCCAGATACTCCTACTTTGAATATTTTATCTAAAAGTAGTTTGAACTTATTTTTACGACAAAAAGTAATCTCAGTATCTTTCTCAGAAACAAACTATTCCATTTTAATGACAAGATACTGAATAACATCCTCGGAGTTCAAGTTGTTATATTATAATGCATAATTCAATAAGCCATAATATTTAACGTTTCTCGTGAGGTAGTAAGTTGGGCGACAATTTGTACAGAAAAATTTTTACGACTCATTCAATAATTCAACAAGCTGCAAAGATTCGTTACTTTTTAGCAATGCCTCTATTTAAAGATTCATGACGTTATGCCTAACCCCAACAAGTAACCATTTTTATTACACCGAATAAGTTAGTTAATATTTTATATTACGAAGTTTACTTTCCTGGAAATAGGTATCTACAAAAGTTTGGAAAAAATTCAAGATCATAATAAGAAGTAAATGATGCATTTGTGATTAAGGTATGTTTATGAAATTGGGGATTTTAATTTTAATCCTTTTTGGACTTTATAACTCGATATTACTTTTCATAGAGACAGATAAGAACTAGTGGAGATAATTTATTATTTATATAACATTGTAATGTAATATTCGGATTAAATATAGTAAATAGTGGATAGTAAAAATGGTAATAGATTGTGAAAAATGATAAGTTAAAATGCTAAGACTATTTCATAACTGACTCATAATGTTCTATGTTAATGTTCACTGTACTTTTTGGGGAATTTCACTATTTTAAAAGCCATAGGATTTTAAAAAATAATAAACAGGATTAAAATAACAATAATTTTTGTAAAAAAATAGTATTTTTATTTGTTGACAAAGAAGAAAGCATGTTTCGTTTCTTTCAAAAATACCTTAATCTACCTATTTGGATCTTATATATTTTATTAAATACCTGCATAACTTGAATAGAATTTAGATAGCTAAAAAATGTAGTAGAGGTTGAATGTAGAGAGCTAATAATGGCACTAATAAATGTAGAATATATTTTTGTAGACCAATAGTGACTTTTTTTTCGTGCTATTAATGAATCTCAGAATTAAGTTTCGATAAATTTATCTTGATATAAGAAAATCAAATGTTTTTGGGATTGAACTTAATAAAACTTATTGAAATATGTAAGGAGTTGTATGAAAAATATTACCTAATCAAAATATTAAAAAAGGTGTTAAAAAAGTTTTGTCTTTTTTATGTGCCAACGAGGTGTTACACTGAAAAATTAAATGAGTTACAAGATATTTAAATGCCATTTTTTAGATTCCTTTTCTTTGAATTCATTACTTACTGAGCTTCAAAGACGTCACAAATCGAAAATCGAAATCGATCATCAAAAAATTTCTTTGAAGCATGTTATAAACTTTAAAAATTTTACCAAAACTACAACAAAAATTATGAAGGAAATAGTTAGTAAGTATAAATAACATAAATCACATTATAAATGAATGAAGACAATGACGAAATGGTTTATTTAGTAAAAACAATTCAATGACATTCTCGTGAATTACCTGAATAAATAAAATTTATGTTTGTTTGTAACGAACAATCATCAACAGCAACTTTCTGGTAGATTAACAGAGTCAAATAGAAGTTTCATTTCTTATCATTAACAATAATCTTCACCGGATTAACTGAATAAAACAGGAATACTTATGCCTCAGCAACAGCAACTTCTCTGATGGATTATCTGAACCACCTTAATCATTAACGTTAACAACGAATGCATCTCAACACTAAAACGCATTCCTAATTAAGCCTATTCTTTGATTTAAGAGCCTTCTAGTTTCAGAAGGTACCTCGAACAACAAAGAAATCCTCACGAAATCCCTCCAAACCACACATCTGCACAGTTTTGTCAATTATAGATAGCATCCACCATCCCCTGATGATCACCACCCACGCACCAGACCTCACTTCTGATCACGCATTTGACACCAACCATCCAATCCTGCCAGAGATTACGTTCCAAGCCATTCCCTTTTAAGGCGGAATCCCTAATCCTTGTTTTTACCCCAAAAATCTCCTCGTGGACACAAGAGGGAAGACGTCGTTGGGTCTATATCCCTAATCAAGGGAACATTTCCTTTTCCCGTGACAGCTGGTGGGGGTGGACGAAGATTAAGGGGCCCCTGTCACCTGCCCCCTTGGGCTTCCAGGGTCTCATTTTCCTTGATTTATCCGCCAGCCACCAGTGGAAGGGATTTCGGTGTGAAAGCAAGCGAGACAAAGCAAGTAGGTCTAATGAGATGGAAACATTGTTTGCGTAATTTTGGCATCGTGGTCACTGGAGATTGTGTGGCAAAGAGGGAATATTGGTGATCTATTGAAGTGCTGGAGAAATTTGGTAATGCTAATTTAATGGTGTCTCTAGGGTTCTAATCATTTTGATTCTATGTTGCTTATGGGGGCCTTTTTTATGATTGCCATGTCTTCCTATGTGGATTTTGCGTGTTAATTCTACATTTAAATTTTAAATGTTAGTTCTTAGTTTGTTAAAATTAATATTAAGAAGTCTTTATCAGATTTATTCAGAAGGTGGTGTCAAGGATTAGGACTACATTTTGTAATGAACTTGAATTATTGTTTTAGGGATTGATATTAAAGATTGTGGTAAAGGGATTGATATTATGATCCTCTTGTTAGATTATTTCAGAGATTGATATTAAATTTTTGATTCGAGTTTCAAAATAACACTGGTATTCTGTTTTTATATAGAGGATATGATTAAACACTGGTATTCTATTTTTATACAGAGCAATGCAAAAAAGTCATAATTAAACAGAAAATTTTTAAATCAATCGAAATAAATATATTTCAACTAAATTTGACCGGATTTGGTAATTTGACAAAACGTTTTGATTTCTGTTAGATGTTTTTTTTTTTAAATCTAAATTATTTCTGCTACTTCGAAATTAATACTATTAAATTAGTAAAGAAGTTATATGTAAGTGAAAGGAAAATTATTGTTGACGAGATTTTATAGTCTGAATACAAGGTATTGCCGACTCGAGGCCCAATGGGGATGTGAACAGCTAGCAAGCAGAAGGATCGAGTTTCGAATTCGTTGGCGGCATTTTCGTAGTCACTTCTTTCAGAGACGAGAAGATTCGATAGCACTTGTAGCAAATATGCATAAAAGAGCCTCTGTCGATTGTCAGATTGCCTGATAGAATTTTTCCGGATTTTCTGCCATACGACGCTGAAATGCGGAACAGTTATACCTCAAAATTCCTTCTGGAAGGCACTGCCCTCATCTCATCATCCGTCTGTGGGTGTTCGTGGGATATATAATGCCATACTTGAGGCTCACCGATGTTCCACAAAGAAGAAGAAAAAAAAAACCAGAATATTGTGTTGGCTTGGTAGAATTTAAAAATTAATCTTCACATATGGCTTCATTAATAATGAGCACTTCGTATATCAAATACACTCATGTCCATAAATTAAGGATAATTCAGAATCACACAGAAATTGAACTCTAAAATAAAAATTTCACCTGTAGAATTATCACACACATCTTGAAGAAGAATATGCAAATTACAGGAAACCACCAGATGGCGCGGATAGTACGTCACAATGACGAGAGTGTAAGAGAGGGGTATATAAGGAATGGTGGCAAAGAAGTAAAACTGTTCACAAGCGCTTTAAAAGCCTTTCAGTGCAATAACCGCATAGTTATGGCACAAAGGAAGCATTTGGATGATTTTTTACGTGGTAGAATTATCGGACTACTGGAATGTGGACGTACCCAGCTGGAAGTATTCGAGGAACTTGGAATCGCCCAGAGTGTCATCTCCAGGCTTTGGAAAAGATTCCAAGATGATGGTAATGTGAGTAGATGTTACAGCACAGGTCGCCCCCGAGTTACAACGCCGAATGAGGACCGGTATTTAGCAGTTACTGCCAAAAGAAACAGACGGAGCACAGCATCAGACCTGTCTCGTCAGCTCTCTTCAGCTACCGGTACGACAGTTTCAAGGCAGACCGTGTACAGACGCTTAAGGCACATTGGTCTATATGCTCGTAGGCCTGTCAGATGTGTTCCACTTACCGCAACTCACTGTCGCCTGCGATTAACCTGGAGGAGAGAGCATGCATTGTGGACACCGCAACAGTGGTCTGGTGTGATGTTTTGCGACGAGTCCAGGTTTAGTTTGCAGTCTGATTCTTGCCGGACTTTCATATGGAGAGCGCCAGGTACCCGTTACCACGAAGAGAACACCATTGAACGACACCGTTACGGTGGTGCAGGATGTCTCGTTTGGGGAGGAATTATTCTTGGTTAAAGAACTGACCTGCATGTTCAGAGTGTAACGATGACAGGCCACATCTATCGGGATGTCATTCTGGAACAACATGTACGTTTGTATCGGGGCGCCATGTGTGCTAAATTTTTGTTTATGGATGACAACGCCCGTCCTTACCGAGCAAACATTGTAGACGAATGCCTTCAATTGGAGGATATCACCCATATGGATTGGCCAGAATACTCACCGGACTTGAATCCAATAGAGCATGTGTGGGATATGCTTCGTCAACCTCCTCCCACCTGTAAACCGGAACTTCGGAGGGCATTGCTTGATGAGTGGTGTAATATTCCCCTAGATCAGATTGATAATTTGATACTCAGCATGCCGAGGCGTTGTAAGGCCTGTATTGCATCGTCCGGGAGACATACTCCATATTAACCATCATACTAACCATGTTATACTGTTTTTTGAAAATAGATTCTTTTTTGAAATTTTCTTCAGGGAGTAAAAATCGCAATTTTTATTAATTATGTCAAACATATAGCATCTTTTTTGCTCTTTACCTTTTGTTTAATAAACAGACTTTACAAATAAGTCAAATTTGTTTTGTTTCTGTCTCTTTCTTTGCCTGAACTTCATTATCCTTAATTTATGGACATGAGTGTAAAAAGTTAATCTTCACATATGTCTTTGTTAATAGCGTACATATATTCATTCACCTATATCTTTTGCATTTTGTATTTCAAATGTAAGGAATAACTGTGTGTTCATGGGATACATAAGTGGTACATGAGGCCCATCGTTGTATAGCAAAGAAGACAATAAAGGATATCCATTTCGAATTGTATTGGATTGCTAGAATTTAAAATTTAATCTTCAGATTTGGCTTCCTTAATAATGACCACTTCGTATTTCAAATGTATGGAGTAACAGATAAATATATATTTAACTATATAGTAACGAAATATTTTAACTAGTAAGACTTTCTTAAGCATAAAATTCAGAAATCAAAATAAGATAACAAAAGAATTAATCATTCAAATCTTAACCTTGGATTTTTTGATGCACTGAGACAAAAAAAAATCTCCTTTCTTGTTGAACACGAATTAATGATTTTCGATGCGATCTCTGTACATAAAAATATTTCAAACTATTTCCTACGACTTATTATTTAATATGGTAATAAAGGAACCCTTTTTAAAAAGTCTTGACAAATGTCACATAACTCACAATAGTCAATTATAGCTGTTCGACATCAATTCTAACAATCAAATATTGAATTATTTTGAATCTAAAATTATGACTTTTTCTCACGCTTCAATGACTGCAAATATTTTATACTAAAATTCGAACAGAAAACGCCATGCCATCAACTGTAGATATCATTCTCAAAACAGAAGTTACAGCGTAGAAATACCATTAAAAAGTTACCATCTTGAAATTCTAGATAACGGCCTCTTTAACATTCAGGGATCTACAAAAATAATGATATACTCGTAGGATTTTCAAGTATCATAAAATAAGAACCTCAATAATTCCCCTCGAATAAAAAAAAATTATAAAAAAAAAAAAATGTTTCGAGTGCAATATGCACGTTTAAGAGTTTAACAAAAGATCGAGAACTGAAAAAAAAAATAATAATAACACATGGTTCATAAAATGAAGAAAATTTTTCCAAGACGAAAACGGTACATAT
Organism: Caerostris darwini; assembly: GCA_021605075.1. Lineage (NCBI taxonomy): Eukaryota > Metazoa > Arthropoda > Arachnida > Araneae > Araneidae > Caerostris > Caerostris darwini. The sequence continues at coordinate 128,180 of BPLQ01006387.1, forward strand.
TTTTTTTCTTTCTTAGAGATACGAAACCGAATTAAATTAAGGAGGTAACATTATGACTTGAAGTAATACAAGACGAAAGGCAATGAAATACAGGAAATAAAAATGATTTAAGAACTTTAAATTGAGCTTTGGCTGGCGCGAGAAATGTTCCCGCTTCGAGGCTATTAACTGTCAATTCGTATGCAAATAACTGAAGTGAAGTAAATTTTTTTTCTTCTTCTTCTACAACACACAGCAACATTTTATAAATCTTCTGGGTTCTTTTTTTAAGGTTTGCAAAAGCAGTTATGCAGTAGCGTTCCAATTTGGGAATATTTTACTTTTAATGGCCGAGGTTTATATTCATGGCGTTCTTTTAAAGCAATATTTCTTGACACCCTGGCGCAAATCTTCTTTCCTTCATTTCAGTTCTTTTGGTAATTGTAGCTTTGTTGAATCGCTTTAGTTAATTGCACATGGGATCAAATTTGTATTTTTTTTTGTTCCGTCTTGTTGGTAGATTTGATATGATGTTTTGTGTATAGCTTTATTCGCTTTTTTATTTAAGCATGAAGCTTACAGAGGTTCATGCTTAAATAAGAACATTTTTTAAGAGAGTGAATTTTCCTTTGTATAATGATCGCAATATTTTTCTTTTCGTTCTTTTCTTCTAAAAGTTATTTACTTCAAAAAAATTCCCTGGTGAGTATTTTTGGGTTGGAAAATTTTGAAAAAAGTTTTTTAATATTTATTAGCCGATCTAAATAAGTTTAGAGTTATCTACTATTTCCTCTAAAAGTACTATATATAGCACTTTTATCTTATTCACAATCTTTAACTTATTCAAAATGAGAATACCCAAATGAATTTCTATAACTTCATAAATTTATTATAGCACATTTTTGTTTCTTCAGAAATATCATTTCATATCGCATATTTTTAAACTTTTATAATTTTTAAATAAGTGTACTATCCATTTGAAATGGGTGTAGAATTTGAAAATGTGTGTAAACTCAGAGGGTTAATGTATGTCTTTAGAGATATTTGAGGATGTATCCTATGCACCTTCAGGCCATGGGCCATGAATTCTCCAAGTTGTTAACGTCTTTATGATAGTGGACACTGCTTTAACACTTTCGCTACCGGTTATGTGAGGATGTGGTGATTGTTATTGCCCGCCGTAGAAATGGATTTTTCAATTAATATTTAGTAATATTTAGGCCTTAATAATATTTCAATAATATTTAGGCCTTTCCTGAGAGAATATTTTGATTACGCTCCAGCGCGTGATAGACATAAGAGGTAGAATTATTTTTTAAATGCCACATTAAGTTCTGGGGTGTGATGTGCAAAAAAACAAAATAATAAAAAATTACAAAATTCATTATATTTGTGTGATACTTAATCACCAACAAATATTTAATATAAGTGAACTATTATAAGTTGGTTACAATGATATCTTCATTCTTATTCTTTTATTGGAACAATCGTTGCAAGGCTACAACTTCCACAAAATCATTGTCATTAATTTTACAAGTAGCAAGTTTGCAAGTAGTTTCTTCACCTTCTTCTTCAACGGAGCTTCAACCATCTTTTTTAACAGCTACATGATGGGCCAAGGCCGTCTGTCTACTATTAGATTCAAAAACAGGAGGGGTTTTCTTTGTAAGGCGTAGGGATGTCAGCCCTACGCCTAACGCTCTACTGTCATATCAGACCAGGACCTACGATTTAAAGTAGATTCCAAACCGCTTCAAACATCCATGGCACTGCAAGGACTTGAATCCTGAATCTGTGGCACTGAGCGCTAGATAACCATGATAAGCAATCTGAAATATCATGGGCTCCATGGGGAGGAATGAATTCTTCAACGCTGCCATAACTAACATGACGCGGGGTTCGTTCGAAAGCTCAACTCACAAATTTGAAATTTTTCATTTATTAGAAAATTATCAGATTGAATTTTTTTTTGGGGGGGGCGTGGAAAACTCAACAGAACTATCATCTCTACAACTCATATTAAAATTTTTTTTTAATAACTAATAAAGCTATAAATTCGAAACCATATAGCTTTACAACTAACTTTCAACGTCTCTAATTTTAGTGGACGCATCTAAAATATATTGCCGGTTAAATGAGACGAAAGATTGACACGCAACTCTTCCCGCGCTAACGCGTGAATGGCGACTGACACTTCATTCCACACCACGTACTGGTGCGTCAATGGCTTTTCTACGTTGACGTCACATCACCCACCGGTGCGTGGAATTGGTTAGTGTCTTTGAATATGGTATGGAAAAAAGTAGAGCTCATGCAATTTAGCTGTAGATGTGCGAGACTTTCTGTTGCAATATTTGTAGCACACATCACGAAGGAAATCGAACCTGTCCAACCTTTGTATGCAGGTTAGCAGACATTAATGACAAAAAAAGTATTTAAGGCTTTCTTTGTGTATGTAGATAATAAACAGTATGAAAATTTTTATAACTTCGTGAATTTGATGATTCTTATCATAAATACAGCCAAATAAATTTGACAGGAGGGTATCTTGGATTTTTAATTTAGAAAAAAATATCCTTAAAGATTTTATTTATTATTATTATTAATGTTATTCAATCCAATTCTTCAAATAACCATACAAAAATGTGGAATATTTCAAAAACAATAAACAATAGTAATAAAAATATAATTTGCATGTTTTGAAGTAGTCTGACTGGTGTTCTCTGCTAAAGTATGTAGTTGGAGTGTAGAAGATGTAATATTCGAATGCGCTGGTGAAGTTGATTGCAGATGTTGATGTTTTCAGAAACGACATACTCGATGGAAATTATAACAATGCTTATAAGCGTGGAAAAATCTAACGTTGCAAAAAAAGCAATATTTATTTGAGGCAGTTTTTTTCTGTTCATATTTATTTGAGACTGTGTTTTCTGTTCAGTTTTTCTGTTTATTGTCTGTTATTTCTGTTTCATTGGCAGATTGGTTAATTTAAAAGAAAAATTTGTTTGTTGTTTACAAGAAAAAAATTAGTAAAATATCTACATATAGTTTTTAAATCTCCCTATATAAAAATAAATGTATGTATGCTCCAATATAAAATAAAAACTATAACGATTAAAAGTTGATTTTTTTTGAATTTATTGCTTTCAATTCAAAATATTTGTAACAAAAAATTCAGAAAATATTTTAATTATTATTTTTTTAATTTAATAAAAACTATAATTTTTACTGCTGATAAATTTTCTCGTCACCAGATGGCGTCAGCCTTATGAATTGACTAGCACCATTAATAAAGTTATAAAAAAATACTGTAAAAAATTTATAGCCTTAGTTTTCAATGCATGTTCAAAAATTAGCACTATTATTTTCTTAAAAATAAATCATACCTGATTAAAAATGAAAAAAAAAAATATTGGGAATTTTTAGATAATAATGATTTATTTATTTATATAATTTATATTATTTTAACAGGGTTATTTAAAATCTCCAATCTTTATCTTTATCCAAATATTTTTTTCTAAAAATGACTTATTTTCTGCAACTAGGCAATGCCATTTAGTTGTGACACAAAATTAATTTATACAAATTAGCATCTGATAAAATTTTGATAAATAAAATAGAAAATTAGTTATAATTAATTATAAGCAAATTAGTTAGCAAGTTAGTTATGTAGCTACATATTGTCATGATATATCAAGAAGTCGTAATAAGCAGATGAACTATACATGGAAATGATCTAGTAGCAGTGCACTGTTTTGAGATGAATTTCAATTAGCTCTGATATCTAATAGCAACAATTTAATTATCTACAATGTGGACGAAATCTCTTAAAAGGAACATCATTGATTTGAGTGCTTTCTGTGATACCGTCCATCTTCGTTACTCAGAGATACAGATGGTGCATTTAGAGGGCATTGTTTCCAGCAAAGCACGCTGTAATCCCTATGGGAAATTTTCGAGATTCAACTAGTAAATGATTTACTTATTATGGGGTTCCCAAATTTGCTCATAGAGACGTAAAATTTTGATAATCCTTCTTATCTTTTCATGAATGAAATAAATTTAAAATAATTATTAAAAGATTTAAAAAGATGTTCTTCGTTAAAACTGAGTATTATGGCTTGAAAACATTCTCGCTTGAACGTGTCATATACAGTAGATTCAGCATTAAACATGGAAATGGGGAGATCCTACTACATTTTTGAATTAATACTTTCAGTAATAATGTCTCACCTCATTATTTCTTTCGAGACTTCAATGGGAGATCTATCGAGCCAACATCATGGAAGGACAATCGAGCCAACTTCATGGAAGGATTATCGAGTCAATATCATGGAAGGATTATCGAGTCAATATCATGGAAGGATTATCGAGTCAACATCATGGAAGGACTATAGAGTCAACATTATGACGGGACTATCCAGTCAACATTATGGAAGGACTATCGAGCCAAAATCATGGAAAGATTATCGAGTCAACATTATGGAAGGACTATCGAGGCAACATCATGGAAGGATTATCGAGTCAACATTTATCGAAATATTATCGATTTTATTAGACTATAAGTCAATATAATATACTGTAGGATATTATAATAGACTATAAAATATATAGGACTATAGGAAATATAATAGACTATAAGATATATAGAACAATAGGAAATATAATAGACTATAAGGTATATAGGACTATAGGAAATATAATAGACTATAAAATATCTAGGAATATAGGATATATAACAGACTACAGGATATATAGTGTTATAAATTAATACCGAGTCCAGCCGAGTATCGATTTATAATCCTCATTCCCGACGTAAATACGAAAACTTTTGGTTTATTTCGTTTATCGGGCTTGTAACTGAACTATTTATTTGATAAAAATCTCAGCAAACCAAATCCCCGACGCTCTGTTAACTCTGAAAATAGTTATGCTGTTATTTTCAAATGCCGAGAAGTTTAATTTGTGGTCATTCGCCGATGAAATAACGATATATGTAGCAGATTTAGCATTATTTAATGTACATTGTACCAACATTTTACGACTGTTATTTGACATACACAATCCAAGGGGAAAGCATCTGGCAAGCTGTTAACACATTTCCCCTCTACCAAAAATAACTTTTTTAGCTATCCTTCATCTTACAGATTTCTTGTGCCCAGCACAGGCACAGGAAATTTGAAATCTACTATGCTTATTCAGGTTCGAATTGAGCTCCAAAAGCTTATCTACTTGCTCACTCGAGATCTTAACTAAACAGCTACTTGGTGTGCAACTAAGTTTCCGGGTTCACACATAGATGACGCTAACAACACGTGTAGTGGACATACCTGCCAAGAGTTGTTGTTGTGTTTGTTTATAAGTTAGACATGTGGCAACACATTTATTGCAATGCATATATATATATATACGCGTATATATATCCACACCGAAAATGTCGAGTTTTGTGCCAAATGAACAGCATTTGCAGAAAGCCTTGGTTTACTTATTCAACTTTAAAAAAATCCAACTGAAACACGTCATTTGCTTGTGGCGGTCTACGGCGCACTCATAAAAAAAAAAAAAACCTCTGAAGATAAGTCTAAACGTTTCAGAAGTGGTGATTTCGACACTGGGGACAAGATGTGCTGCTAAACAGGACAAAACTGTCAATGGGTATAGTTACTGACAACAACTAATCAAAAATCTAATTGTTTGAAAAACGGCCAAAATGAGAAACGAGACACGCACAAGACATATTGCAGCATGACAACGCTCTCAACAATCGCACTTACATTATCCAGGACACTATCAAAACACTGAAATGAGGTATATTATTGCACTAGCTGTACTCGCCAGACCTGGCCCCTTCTGATTATCACTTGCGCCGGTCGATTGCCAATGGCTAGGCTAGAGTACACTTGGTCAATTTTGATTGGTTTGGTTAGTCGCTCTACCGTCATCCTTTTGCTCACTTTAAGTTAATTAGACAGGAACTTACAGTTTTACAGGGATTCCGAACCACAAAAAAGCATCCATTGCCCCCACCAACATTCGAACTTGAAGCCTGTGGTACCAATGGCCAGAGTGCTAGCCAATTGACCATCATTCAGCTGGCCAATTTTGAAGTGCAAAATTGGTTGGATGAATGGTTTCGGTCCAAGGACGCGTCGTTTTACCGTCGCAGTATTCATGTATCGCCAGAGATAGGCATAAATGTGTAGCTAGTGAGAGCGATACTTTGAATAAAAAAAATTTTTGTATTTCTATTGAAATTTTTAAATTTTTTATAGATAAAAAAATCCCCGAAACATAGTTGCGCATCTAGTATAACAAAAGTTGGTTATTTCTTATGTAAAAAAATAATGTATAAAATCAAAGGTATTCTTATTTATACACATACAACTATTTGAACAATAATTATTTCTGCTACAAAAATCATTTGTTGAAAACAAGCTTCAAGTACAGAACAGACAATGTTTTACACCGTGGAATCTTTTTACTTTCTCATCAATACTTCCATCTTTTCCATTAAAGAATTAACATTTATTCTTCTGTTAAAGTACTAGAAGAAAAATCTCCACTTAAATGCTGATCGCCTTAGAAGAAAATATCATTTCCGACGGAAGGGGAAAAAAAGAAGCTGAAGAAAATGTAGAAGAGGAAGAGCTGTAAATCTCGTAGGAAAGCGGTTCCCCTATTAATACACGTCAGTGAAGGAATGAAAGTCTCGTTATGTCGTTTCAGAAAATTTCTGTCACCTTTTTGTCACTAATCTCTTGGCTGTAACTCGCATTAGTAATTGTCACGTGTGAGCAGAAGAGGGATTAGAATTACGCAGGGCCCAATCCTGTTTGGTGAAACTAGTTTTTTTGATAGGAAAGAAATAAGATTGTATCGACTTTTTTTCCAAACAACTTTTTTTTTTATAAAATTCTATCAATAAGTGGTACTCAAGCAATCTTTGGAATACATAATAAATAATATGTTCAATAAAAAATATACCAAGTAATTTACGAAAAGGCAATTATTGTTTTCATTAAAAATTAAAATGTCCCATATAAATTTTAATTTTTTTCAATTCCTTCTATTAGTTCACACTCTCCCTATATATATCTTGTTCAAATTTTCAATCGTTCATAAAATACTTTTTATTCATCCACTCAAGTTCAATGAACTTGTAGTGGATGACACTTGATATTAATACAGTTTTTTCAAATATTAATTCATTAATTAAATTTAATTAATTATTTTTAGTTTTTTTTAGATTTAAGTTGCATGTATCTAATAATAGATGGCACCAGTTAAACTTAAAAAAAAATGAATGAAAATTATTTGTAAAGGACTTTCTGCAATAGAGTGACAAAAAAGTAGGAATTGACTTTAAATTTTTTTTTTTATATTACTTGTTATAAATTCTATCAATAAGTGGTACTCAAGCAATCATTGCAATACGTAATACACAATATATTCAATAAAATATATACTAAGTAATTTTCGAAAAAGGCAAAAAGGTCATATTTATTGTTTTCATTAAAAATTAAAATGTCCCTTATAAATTTTAATTTTTTTTTAGTTTTACTTATAAAAGGCTGAAATAATTTATCACGATTACAAATTTAATGTCAAACTTCCTGATGCATGTTTTCAAAAAATTTTCAACAAAAAATACTTTGTAATGTTTTTATAGCGGTTGTTTATTTGAAATAGTAATAATTTGTAATAGTTAATAAACAGAAACAACTTTAACAGTTAATTTGAAACGACAAATAATTTAATTTGGGCTTGATGTCCGAGTGACTAGTTCTTGGTGCTACAGGTTTCGAGTCCTGAGGGGTGCCATGGCTGTTTGTAGTGCTTCAGAACCCACTTTAAACCGTAAATACCGGTCTAATATGGCTGTAGAACGTTGGTCTGACAATTCTACCCCGTAAAAAGAAAAGCATCTCATATTTTGGAATCTGCTAGTAGGCAGATGGCATTGGCCCACCATGGGACTGTTGCGCCAATAAAGAAGAAGTACGATAGTTTACAAATAGAGCTATCAATTTGAACATGTTAGAAAATGAAACTATCTTCTATAGTTTTTCAAAACATAAATCTGTATAAAAACTATAGAAATAAAACTCTATTTTTGAAGTAGGACTTCTTTTTTATGTAAAAATAAATATATTTGATTTAATGCATTAAATCTGTATACATATATATTATTTTTATATAAGTGTGAAAGGAAAAGGCTTACTTATATTTATAACACTTCCCTTCTATAGCATATAAGAAAACATCACTCCCCAAAGTTTTTTTTTTAAAAAAGAGGATCATGGATTAGCCTAGGCTTATCAAATGCTCAAGCCTCGTCATCACACGAAGCTTAATGTGTAACGTGTTGGGACAGGTGGAGTGGGTAACTTATTAAAATTTTTTTTTCATTAAAAATAACGTGCATAAATACTGAGAAGCACCAGCTGCATACAAGTTATTTTTAGGAAATCGCGGTGTGTTTTAAATTAACTCGTACAAGACAGATCAAATTTCAAAAGAATAACTGAATTTTATGATTTAAAATAATTGTTTTATTTTCTTCTACAATTTAAGAAGATATAAATTATTCTAAGATTATAATACGAAATTTAATATTTACATGTAAGAACAATTAAAGGGGCCTGATGGACGAGTGACTAGCGCATCGTGGCACAGATTTTGGGTTCGAGTTCTGAAGGTCCCATGCATGTCCGTAGTGATTCGGAATCCACTTTAAATTGTAGGTTTGGTTTGGTTTGTTGCTCTACGATAATCTTGTGCACACGATGGCTAAACAGATCGGGACCTACACTTTAAAGTGGATTCCGAACCACTCACAAACATACATGCCACCATCAGGAGTCTATGGTACCAAAGGATATCAGGCCGCTAAAACTGTAGGTCTTGGTTTAATATGACTATTGGGCGTAGGCTGATAACCCTACCCTGCAAAAAGAAAACATCTCGTGTCTCGAAATCTGCTAGTAGGCAGAATGACCTTGGCCCACCATGGGGCTGTAGCGCCAATGATGATGATGGCCGAGTGACTAGCGCACGGTGTCACAGATTTCAGATTTCAATCCCAGCGGTGCCATGGATGTCTGTAGTGAATTGAAATCCACATTAAGCCGTAAGTCCCTGTCTAATAGTAAAGGAGATGGTTTCTTTTTACGGGGCTGATAATCCTGCCCTGTAAAATGAAAATATCTCCTGTTTCGGAATCTTCCAACAGGCAGACAGCCATATTCCAACAAGGAGTTAGTTAGTTTAATAACAATTAAAAGCTTCTATACTTTTTTTATATTATATATTAAAATATAAAATAACTGAAGAAAAATCATTAAATTGTTTCATATATTAAACAAGCTTAAATATTTCTCTCAAATAACATCAATTATAAATTTATTATTTTCTACTTTTTTTATATTATTCAATGAATATCAATTAAAAAATCATATATTTTTAAAGTTTTGTATTTATTTAAGTAATATTAGAAAAAAATAGTGTATTTTTTTTTTTTTTACATTACCTGATTGAAAAACATTCCAAAAATGTTTTTTGTTTTTTAGGAGTAATATTATTAAATGAATTGAAAGCTCTTAGTTATAGAAAAGCTAGAAAAGATTAATAAAAAAAAAAATTATAAAATTTGTGAAACTAATTGTTGTTGTTACTAATCCCCCTGGTGCAGGAATGCCTACACCAGGTCCAAAAGGCGTCACAGGCAGCTGATCCTTACCTAAGGGTAATATTACTACTACTACACCACCCCATCCCACACCACATCTCTATGCCTAGAGTTGAGTTGCCCCTTTAAAGTTTGGGAATGATGGGGCTGAGAAGTTTGATTGGGCTCCGTGACGCTCTACGGTCGACCGGGACCTACGGCTACAAATAGATTCCGAACCACTACAAACATCCATAACTCCATCGGGATTCGAACCCGAAACCTGTGGTACCGAGTGCAAGAGCGCTAGCCAATCGGCCATCAGACCCCGTTGAGAGTAATATCCTTTTTCACTTTTAGCAAGGAACTACCAGGGCTGAAGACTGACTGAACCTCAATACAACGCTCTTCTATCACTACAAACATCCATGACACTGTTCGAACCCGAAATCTGTGACACCGCGCGCTATTCACTCGGCCATCATCATCATTGGAACAACAGCCCCACGGTGGGCAAGGCCGTCTGCCTACTAACATATTTTAAGATAGGAGATGTTTTCCTGTTACAGGGTAGGGGTGTCAGCCCTACGCCCAATAATCATATTAGACCGAAACTGACGGTTTAAAATGGATTCCGAACAATTATAAATATCCATGGCACAGCCGGGACTCGAACCCGAAACCTGTGGCAACGAGCACCAGAGTGCTAGACACTCAGCCATTTAAGCCTCAGTGTAGCTATTTACTTGAAATGAAAGATGAAAACATTAATATATTCATTTTACAAAGATTGAAATATGTTTATATTCAAATATATTCCAAATGTTGAAACCCTCAAGCTATCTTTTGTTATCTACAGAATATTTAAATAAATCATAATTTTTTCAGAAAGCAAACAAGAGCCACAAATCAGATAAACAAATAATTACTTGTGCAAGTAAATAAGGGAACAAAAGGCTTATTTCTAGTCGTGTTTACATCTATTTAAGTACAAAATAGGTGTATCGTAAAATTTAAATGTCTCTCTGAGAACAATATATCTTGAATGCTAACTACTTTATTTATTTCAATAAACATACCAAAATATTTACATAGCGAGCACTTCATGCGTTTCTAAAATGAATTCGAATTTTTATAAAAATAATGCTTCAAAAGGCGGGAATTTCTGAGAACAAAAATAAAAATAACTTTTCAGTGAGTTACTGCATTCTATTCAACGCCATGTCTGCGTTTCAAGATATGAGGAAATAAATAAATACATTCGCGACTCTAAAATAAGGCAACTTAATTTTATAGTAAAATAATTTCTTATCAACAGAGCAGACGAGAAAAATCTTTTTCCGCTGCAACTGTAACGACGCCGTGCGGTTGCAGTTAGTCGCTCGGCGAAAATTAATTCATAAAAATAATGAAAGACAGACACTCGTTAACTTAGAAAGCTTCCTATCCAATTTGTATTCAATTTTTAGTCTGAGCCGCCGTTAGCATAATTGCTCCAGTTTAACAAGCGAACAGTTCTTACCTTTAAAACAATGTTAACGCTTTTGGCCGGAACGAGTTAAAATGGAATAATGAGGATTATTAAAAAGAACAAACAAGCAAAAAGAACTGGCGCAAAAACACTTGGCGCATATAGAATTAACCTAATGAGGAACTATATTCTTCCGCTGCCACGCAATTTCCAACAACACAATTTAGCTCGGTCGGCGGTTACGCGGCACCTCATTCTTTATGGATGGGTTTTAAATTGTGATAATGGAAGAGGCAGGTGGTTCTTTTCAGTGTTGCCATTGAAAGAAAGGTTAATTTGACTCGCAAGGGCTGTGAAAGTAGTGCACACATTGTCTTACTGCTCATTCACTGTAATCGCGAGCATTTGCTTCTGAGCTTACTAATTGCATTCAGGAATTTAGTTGTGAAGTAACTTTCTTTCCTTCACATTTGTCAAGGCCTTTTTGGAAATGTTGCTGACTGAAATTGGTAAAGAGATTCCATTTATAAATCTCGTTCGAATGAACGTAATTAGCAAAATGAACGACAAATTGTTTTTAAGCTTCAATCAATAATATATGAATTCGAATATATCAATAATGTAGGAATTCGAATAGATCAATAATATATGAATTCGAATATGTCAATAATATACGGATTCGTATATATCGATAATATATGAATTCGAATATATCGATAATGTATGAATTTGAATAAATCAATAATATATGAATTCGAATATATCGATAATGTATGAATTCAAACATTCGATAATGTATGAATTCGAATATATCATTAATATATGAATTCAAATATATATTCAATATATAATTCAAATATATATTCAATATATAATTCGAATATATTTCAATATTTTGCTAACTGAATAAGCAAAACTGTTTGTAATATAGAAATAATAACTTTTCCATCAAAATGCCAAAAGGGCCCATTGTATATAAAAAAAGGCATCTATTTCAAATCCGAATCCAGGTCTTAAGAACAACATTGTAAGTAAGAATTCAATTATTACAAAATGATTAACAAATTAATTTAGATTTCAAAACAAAAATAAATTTGAATGATCGTAAAACTCGGAACGAAAAAAAAATGTGGTAACTTTTGAATTTTCCACTGAAGACTATCTATCAAAATACATGTATTTATTAAATCCAACAAATTAAAATTTATCATTACCTATTATGACACACTTTTAACAGATGTATTGCTAA
>BPLQ01006392.1:0-40184 GCA_021605075.1 Caerostris darwini
CTTGTTGAATTATAGTTTATAGTTTCCTGCATTCTAAACATATGTTCTGTTTTCTTTTCTGATTTTCTTCTAGACTTCCAACACAACTAAAAAAATCATCCTTTCGGGTCTTCATCATCTGACATAAAGATAATTATATCAACCATGATAGTTCTTTCTATACAGAGACTATTTTCCATCCTGTAATGTTTAAAAAGCATCACACATAAAACAAGCTAAAAATGGAGTTCAGCATAAAAAGATACCCTTGTTACCCTGTTTACTCACAGTTTCTCTTCTTGAATTATAACTTGTAGTTCCTGGAATTCTAAACATACGTTCTGTTTTTTTTCTGTTTTTGATAAAAAAAAAAAAAGACAAAAAAAACATCGCTTCCAGTCTTCTTTATCTGGACATAAAAATAATTGTATCAAACATGACAGTACTTCCTACACTGTAGATTGTTTTCCATCCTATAAATTTAAAAAAAGCATTGTACATAAAATAATCTAAAAATTGAGATAAATTCAGCACAAAAAGGCAATACTCTGTTTTTCCTTTAGGCAAGAGTTCCCATGTTTGTCTTGGTCATTTATAATTTAGAGTACAACGAACTATGAATGTAGGATTTGTTTCCTTTCCTAATCTTCTTCTTGAGAGGGAAATATCAAAAACAATTTAAAAACAACCTACCCAGTTTTGTTTTAGCCGTTCATAAAAAATTCATAAAAAAAATGTATTTTGTTTCACTATTATCCATCACAGCTCTTTCTGCACTGAAGAATTCTTCCATCAAAAAACATCAAAAAAGCATCAGAGAAAGTACACAATCCAAAGCAGAATGAAAAGAATAAAGAAAGCATGATGTCTGTACAAAAACTGCTGCTGGAAAAATGCAGGAGAATTTTTCGACCAAGTGGTTTTGACAAAGGACAGAGCGTATTCGTTACTTTTGGAACTCTTTCTCAAAGAATTTCATCTAGTTTTGTAAGAAGGAATGATGAAAAAAATTGGACCAACTTCAAAAAACGGAATGCCAAGTTCCCTTTATGGTTGAGAAGTTCTTTCTCAGTAATTCTTATTTAAAGATGAAAATATCCGCTTTGATTATGCCAAAAACTTTTTCCACGGTATTCTTTTGGGTTTTCATACAGTTTTGCTTTCTCTTCAAAACATGAATTATGTTGTGCTTTGAATGATTCACTGTATAATACAACTGTATCCTTAATTACATCCTTAATAACCTCCAGATCTTTGGACTTATGCCAATTAGAACATATTCCAAAATAATTGAGGCCATAACAAATGAACAGTCCATTCCTTAAAATGAAATTTTAATTTTACAAAATTATTAATCTTCTAAAAATAATTGAAATATCATACATAAAAACTAAAAACTGGTCAGTATAAGAAGAAAATAATCTGATTTTCCATTAAGACAGAGTTCACATGTTTCTCTTGTTGAATTAGAGTATATAGTAGAATATATTCTAAATATATCTTTTTCTAATCTTGTTCTTGAGAGATACATTGATCAAAAACGACAAAAAAATATGTGTATCATATATGATAGTTCTTTCTACACTGCAGACTGTTTACCATCCTATAACGTTAAAGAAACATTACACATAAAATAATCTAAGAATTGAGATAAATTCACCACAAAAAGGCAATACTCTGTTTTTCCTTTAGGCAAGAGTTCACATGTTTTTCTTGGTGATTTATAATTTACAGTACAACGAACTATTAATGTATGCTCTGTTTTCTTTTCTATTCTTGTTCTTGAGATGGAATCATAAAAACAATTTAAAAACATCCTTCCAACTTTTGTTTGAGCCGTTCATAAAAACAATATTTTGAAAAATGTATTTTGTTTTCTCTATTATCTATCACAGCTCTTTCTACACTGAAGAATTCGTCCATCAAAAAACATCAGAAAAGTACACAATCCAAAGCAGAGTCAAAAAGAATAAAGAAAGCATGATGTCTGTACAAAAACTGCTGCTGGAAAAATGCAGGAGAATTTTTCGACCAAGTGGTTTTGACAAAGGACAGAGCGTATTCGTTACTTTTGGAACGAACTCTTTCTTAAAGAATTTCATCTAGTTTTGTAAGAAGGAATGATGAAAAAATTGGAACGACTTCAAGAAACGGAATGGCGAGTTAGTTGCTTTATGGTTGAGAAGTTCTTTCTCAGTAATTCTTACTTAAAGATGAAAACAGCCGCTTTGTTTACGCCAAAAACTTTTCCATGGTATTCTTTTGGGTTTTCATACATTTATGCTTTTTATTCAAAACACAAATAATGTTGTGCTTTCAATTATTAACTATACGAATATAATACAGTTGTACTTTGGTACAACTGAATCCTTAATTACGTACTTAATAATCTCGAGATCTTTGGACTTATGGCAAAGAGAGCATATACCAAAATTATTGTAGCAATAAGAAATTAATTTTTAATCCAATAATATCAATTTTTAATTTTTCAAAATTTTTGTTAATCTATTAAAATGAATAATTTTACAAAACTGTTAATTATTAAAATTATTCGTTAATCCACTAAAATGAATTTTAATTTTTCAAAATTATTATTAATTTAAAATCGATTGCTAATTTTACAAAATTTTTAATCTATTAAAATAGATTGTTACTCCATTCCCATGGTGGCAAGTGGCATCATTGGCAATTTAATTGGTTATTATAACTTTTGTTATTGGCGTATTATGCATTTATTGCTTTGTATAAAATAATTCAAACAATGTCTGGAAATAGAATACTTAAATACAAAGTCAATTAGAAGAAATACATGCACAAATATATTGATAAAAAACGACAAAAAATATCGCTTCCAGTCTTCTTTATCTGGACATAAAATTAATTGTACTAAATATGATAGTTCTTTCAAAACTTAGTTTTTTCATCCTAAAATGTTTAAAAAGCACTATACATGAAATAATCTAAAAGATGAGATAAATGCAGTATAAAAAGATTATACTCTGTTTTTCAGTAGCATAAGTTCATATGTTCTCTTTTTGAATTATAACTTATAGTTCCCGGCATTCTGAATATACGCTCTGTTTTGTTTTTTTTTCTAATATTGTTCTTCAGAGAGATATTGATAAAAAAATGACAAAAAAATCGCTTTCAGTTTTCTTCATCTGAGCATAAAAATATGTGTATCATATATAATAGTTCTTTCTACATTGAAGACTGTTTTCCATCCTATAATGTTAAAAAAAGCATTATATATATAGTAATCTAAAAATTGTGATATATTCAGTATAAAAAGGTAAAGGTTTTTCCGTTAGGCAAAAGTTCCCATGTTTCTCTTTGTGATTTATAATTTAGAGTACAAAGAACTATGAATGTAGGCTCTGTTACCTTTCCTAATCTTGTTCTTGAGCGGGCAAACATCAAAAACCATTTAAAAACAATCTACTCGGCATGGTTTTAGCCGTTCATAAAAAAATTCATAAAAAAAAGTATTTTGTTTCACTATTATCCATCACAGCTCTTTCTGCACTGAAGAATTGTTCCATCAAAAAACATGAAAAAAACATCAGAGAAAGTACACAATCCAAAGCAGAAGGAAAATAATAAAGAAAGCATGATGTCTGTACAAAAACTGCTGCTGGAAAAATGCAGCAGAATTTTTCGACCAAGTGGTTTTGACAAAGGACAGAACGTATTCGTTACTTTTGGAACTCTTTCTCAAAGAATTTCATCCAGTTTTGTAAGAAGGAATGATGAAAAAAATTGGACCAACTTCAAAAAACGGAATGCCAAGTTCCCTTTATGGTTGAGAAGTTCTTTCTCAGTAATTCTTATTTAAAGATGAAAATATCCGCTTTGATTATGCCAAAAACTTTTTCCACGGTATTCTTTTGGGTTTTCATACAGTTTTGCTTTCTCTTCAAAACATGAATTATGTTGTGCTTTGAATGATTCACTGTATAATACAACTGTATCCTTAATTACATCCTTAATAACCTCCAGATCTTTGGACTTATGCCAATTAGAACATATTCCAAAATAATTGAGGCCATAACAAATGAACAGTCCATTCCTTAAAATGAAATTTTAATTTTACAAAATTATTAATCTTCTAAAAATAATTGAAATATCATACATAAAAACTAAAAACTGGTCAGTATAAGAAGAAAATAATCTGATTTTCCATTAAGACAGAGTTCACATGTTTCTCTTGTTGAATTAGAGTATATAGTAGAATATATTCTAAATATATCTTTTTCTAATCTTGTTCTTGAGAGATACATTGATCAAAAACGACAAAAAAATATGTGTATCATATATGATAGTTCTTTCTACACTGCAGACTGTTTACCATCCTATAACGTTAAAGAAACATTACACATAAAATAATCTAAGAATTGAGATAAATTCACCACAAAAAGGCAATACTCTGTTTTTCCTTTAGGCAAGAGTTCACATGTTTTTCTTGGTGATTTATAATTTACAGTACAACGAACTATTAATGTATGCTCTGTTTTCTTTTCTATTCTTGTTCTTGAGATGGAATCATAAAAACAATTTAAAAACATCCTTCCAACTTTTGTTTGAGCCGTTCATAAAAACAATATTTTGAAAAATGTATTTTGTTTTCTCTATTATCTATCACAGCTCTTTCTACACTGAAGAATTCGTCCATCAAAAAACATCAGAAAAGTACACAATCCAAAGCAGAGTCAAAAAGAATAAAGAAAGCATGATATCTGTACAAAAATGCTGCTGGAAAAATGGAGCAGAATTTTTCGACCAAGTGGTTTTGACAAAGGACAGAACGTATTCGTTACTTTTGGAAATATTTCTTAAAGAATTTCATCTAGTTTTGTAAGAAGGAATGATGAAAAAAAATTGGACCGACTTCAAGAAACGGAATGCAAGTTCCCTTTATGGTTGAGAAGTTCTTTCTCAGTAATTCTTACTTGAAAAGAGCCGCATCGTTTACGCCAAAAAAATTTTCCATGGTTTTCTTTTGGGTTTTCATGCATTTTTGTTTTCCCTACAAAAACATTAATTATGTTGTGATTTCAATGATTAACTGTATAATACAGTTGTACTTCTGAACTGAATCCTTAATTACATCGTTAATAACTCGAAATCATTGGACTTATCCCAAATAGAACATATTTCAAAATTATTACAGCCATAAAAATTCAATTCGCTATACATTAAAATGAATTTTTAATTTTACAAAATTGTTTATCTATTAAAATAAATTACTAATTTTACAAAATTGTGGAATAGGAATGATGATGGAATAGGAACTATGAGTTGTTCCATCGTGATGGATAATAGACCAAGAGTTGAGAAATGTGTACTCCAATGAGAAGTGATTGAAGCTGATCTCCCCATCGCCACTTGACGGATTCTTAAGAGAAGACTTTTGATGAAGAAGATAGAGAGCGCTGCGACGAGTCGACTAGAAGTGTGTTTTTTTTCCTCTTTTTTTGTGAAGTGGCTGAATAAAGTTTTCCGCCTGTTTTCAAAGTGAGCCCCTTGTTGTTTTTAAATCACGCCGTATGATAGTTCAGCCGCAAATCAGTTGTTTATATTCTACTTATACTCGAGAACTCTGAACATCTGCGAACTTGGAGTGCACTGCACTTGTGTAATTCAATTGTATTGATATGCTGCAATAGTGCAATGTAAATGATAGCTTTTGACATGCAAGTACCTGATTGTGAGGTAGAAAATTGATTTTGTAAAAATAAATATATTTCTGCCACACTTACAAAAGGACTTTTAGTAATAAAGTGGACTTTATACACTGAAGTGACAAAAGTCATGGGATACCTCTTAATATCGTGTCGGCCCTCCTTTCGCCCGGCGAAGTGCAGCAACTCGACGTGGCATGGACTCAACAAGTCGTTGGAAGTCTTCTGCAGGAATATTGAGCCATGCTGTCTCGATAGACGTCCATAATTATGAAAGCGTTAATGGTGCAGGATTTTGGGCACGAACAGACCTCTCGATGATGTCCCATAAATGCTCGATGGGATTCATGTCGGGCGATCTAGGTGGCCAGATAATTCGTTGGAATTGTCAAGAATGTTCTTCAAACCAATCGCGAACAGTTGTGGCCCGGTGACATGCGCATTGTCATCCATAAAAATCCCGTCGTTGTTTGGGTACATGAAGTCCATGAATGGCTGCAAGTGATCTCCAAGTAGCTGAACATAAGCATTTCCAGTCAATGTTCGGTCCAGTCGCACCAGAGGACCAAGTCCATGCCATGAAAAAACAGCCCACACCATTACGGAGCCACCACCAGCTTGAACAGTGCCTTGCTGACAGTTTAGGTCCATGGCTTCGTGGGGTCTGCGCCACACTCGAACCCTACCATCAGCTCTTACCAACTGAAATCGTGACTCATCGGACCAGGCCACGGTTTTCCATTCATCTAGGGACCAACCGATATGCTCACGTGCCCGCGAGAATCGCTGCAAGCGATGTCGTTCTGTCAGTAAAGGCACTCGAGTCGGTCTTCTGCTGGAATAGCCCAAGAAAGCCAAATTTCTCCGCACAGTTCTAACACACAAGTCCCTTGTACGTCCCACATTGATTTCTGCGGTTATTTGACGCAGTGTTGCTTGTCTGTTAGAATTCACGACTCTTTGCAGACGTCGCCGGTCTCTGTCGTTAAGTGCAGGCGGTCGACCACTGCGCTGTCCATGGTGGGATGTTATGCCTGAAATTTCATACTCTCGGCACACTCTTGACACAGTGGATCTGGGAATGTTGAATTCCCTAACGATTTCCGAAATGGCATGACCCATGCGTCTAGCTCCAACTAACATTCCGCGTTCAAAGTCTGTTAATTCCCGTCGTGCGGTCATCATCACGTCAAAACCTCTTCACATGAATAACTTGAACAGAAATGAAAGCTCTGCGAAAGCACTGCGCATTTATACCTGTTCTACGCGATGCTACTGCCATCTGAAAATTTGCATATTGCTATCCCATGACTTTTGTCACTTCAGTGTATGCTCATAAATAAATATTTTTTAAATGCAGTTTCCGTTCATGGCAACGCATTACTTAAAAAAAACTTTAAACAAATGTAATTGTCTCTAATCAAATTGTATTTTTATAAAGGTTCTTATTTCCATTATTGAACTAATAGATAAAAACCCTTTCTCGAAATGACTTAATAAAATTCTTTAAATCAAATTAAAATAATTTATTGAAAACATATCTATTTTTTGTATAAAGATACTGTTAAAGAAACAAAATAATTTTACATCATCAAATTCTTCAGTTATTTATTTAAATTCGTTTGCTTCAAATCCGCTTTTGAATTTTCTTCGTTGCCATTAATCTTGCATAAATTTTGTTATTTTTTTAAAAGCTAAAAATCTTTTGCATCAATAAGTCAATTAGATTTTGCTTTTAAAGAATTCATTAAATTAAGATGCATAGATAAAAATGAACAAACTGAAATATGTTTTTTTTTTAATTTTATTTTTTTATACTCCTGTTGATCCTTTCAAGGAATTTCATTAATCAATTTAATTTCCATTTTCAGGATTGAATATTCACATTTAATTTCCTAAGATCACTTGGTCAAAGAACTTATTTCGGCAAAAGCAATTCGAAAAATAAGAAAGATAGTTTTACTTAGCAAACTAAATAAGATCGAACCAAATGTAAACAATTTATTTCCTCAGCTGCCCCTGTGAAGGTAGCTGAGGAAAGCTACCTTCTAAATTATTATAAAAATTTATAACGATTTATTGACTAATAAATTACTCGTCGCGTTTCCATTCATTATCAAGAAATAACTAAAAACTAAATTTTTGTATGCAAATTCATTTTCTATTGCTTTATATAGGAATGTAATTAGTTATGAGTAATTCTTTGACCAAAATTCAATTTATTAATATTTTAAAAGTTTCTAATTATAATATAAAAGGTTCTAATTTAAATATAAAAGTTAATATTAAAAGTTTCTTTACATTTATAACCATTTTTAAACAACGAATTATTATTTTTATTTGATTTAAATTAATTTATCTCAAATCTGCTTTTGAAATAGTATTTGCTATCATTGGGAATTACATAAATTTTCTTATTTTTTTCGGTACTAAAAATCATCTGCGTAAATAAATCAATTAGGTTTCACTGACATTTTTTTGGAGGACAAGATACAAATTGAGAATATGAAAAATATTTTTCATGGACATGAATTTAAAGGAAAAAACTGTCTTTGTGGGAAGTATCTCTCATAAATTAGTTATTTGTTTTAACTTTCAACATTTACTGAATTGTAAATGTTGAATCGTAAATCGTAATTGATCTTTTTATTTTTTATTTTGAATGTAATTTCGTATTGCAGGAAATTAATTAGTTTCATTAAATAAATTAAGATGAATTTTTCAAAAACGGCAAATGCAATATTTACATCTGTAATGTAAATTTTATAATAAAATGATAAATATCTCCGTTATTTCAATAAAAAAAATAATAATTTGATATAGAAATATTTAAAAGTGATTATTTTAAACTTTAATATGATTCATATTAATGTAACTTTCACGATTGTTTGCTGTTTCGTAAAAATACTTTATTTCCATATGATTATTCGAAAATAACTAGCATACTTTATTTTAAAAGACAAATTAATTAAGCATAATTTTTTTCGACATTTCTTACAAAATGATTTAGAAATTATCTGTTACATTTATCTAATTAAATTATAAAGTACTTTTGTTATAATTGCAGTTAGTTATTTCTTTATACATACGTTGTTGGTTTCAAATTCAGGAAAATATATTTTAAGTTCTTTGTCGATTCAGCAACATAAATGTAGCAAATTCAGCATTACCAAGTGTACACAAAACGTTCGCAAAATATTTTATTTCTATATAATTTTTCGACAATAAATAGCATACATTAATTTTAAAGATAAATTAATTAAGCATCTTTTGTTATATCGATATTTCTTATAAAATACATAAAGTAATCTAGAAATTCTCGGTTGCATTTAGGAAATTAAAAAACACCCTTGTTATAGTTATTCCTTTATGTATACGTTGTTGTGTTTAACCCTCAGTGTCCTGCAGTGCGGGGCAGGCATCCCATGAGTAATTTACTCATGGATGGAGGGAAAGAGGGGGAAGGAGCATCCGTTGGTAGAAGTCTGACTTGGCTCCGTGACGCTGAAGAAGGAGGGCAGTGCCTTCCAGGAGGACCTTTAAGGGGAACCGTATGAGAGAAAATGCGGAAAAACTCTCACAAGGTAGTCGAGAGGCAAGATGCTGAACATCAGTAGGTCGTCGAGTCTCCCCGTTTTAGAAACAGTGACTGCAAAAAAGTCGCAAGTGGACTGGGATTCCCTAGATTGACCAGCAAAACATGTTGCCACTGAACCACGAGTCGGACAAGCAAGCTTTGTTCTTTTCAAAGGCAGGAAAATATATTTTAAATCCTTCGCCGATTCAAAGGCACAGATGTAACCAATTCAGCATTAACAAAGGTGCACACCGGAGAGCGAGAACCCAGTTAGATTACAACTATATTTTGCCAAGACAATTTTGAACGAACACTAATAAGGAGTGCATCTGGATATAAATGCCCTTGAGTGCAAAGGAAGTACATTCCGCCCTGCTCATTTATTTGACCGATTCGTATACCATATACGAGAGATTTCTCGTTGCAGTGCCCTTGAAAATTTAATCAAATTTACGTTAAATACGTTAATATTACGTTAAATGCTTTGGCATAAATTTTATTCCTATAAACTAATTTCTTATGGTGTTGAGTTTAATCCTCAGTGTCCTGCAGTGCGGGTAGGTTATCCTATGAGTAGTCTATTAATGGGTGGAAGGAAAGGAGGCCGCTTCTGTTGTGATAAACATGCGTAGGTAGAAGTCTTACTTAGCTCCGGTGAATTTCGAGATGACCTTTAAGCGTAATTAACACGCACCTGTATATCGTATGGGAGAAAACCCGAAAAAACTCTCACCAGATAGTCCGACTCACGAGGCAAGATGCTGAACATCACAAGTGTCATCGAATCTCCTCGTTTTTTGAAGCAGTGTCTACAACAAAGCCGCCAGCAAATTGAACCTCAGTCACCAGCGGCGCACATTGCAACTGAGCCACAATTCAGGCTTGCACACGTTGTCGTTTTCAAATGCAGGAAAATATATTTTTATGTCCTTTGCCAATTCAATGGCACAGATGTAGCAATTTCAGCATTACTAAAGGTGCATCCCGGAGATCGTGAGCCCATTTGCATATTGCCACGATAATTTTGAACGAACACTTATAAGTGCTGCAATTTAACATAATAAGCCTCTTAACATAAGTGTCCTCGAGAACAAAGGAAGTACATTCCACCTTGCCAATTTTTTTCACCCATTCGCGTACCAGATGCACAGCTTCTGGTTAAAGTGCCCTTGACATTTTAACAAATAAATATGCCACTTTAAGTGCTTTTCCCTAAATTTTATCCCTATAACCTAATTTCTACTTGGCTTTGAGTATAAACAAGTGGATTAGAGAAAATTCGCAGTCTTTCACTTGTTAGTATAAATTTGCCCCTGGAACCTTTGTATGTCAATTTAAACATCTATTTTGTGTTAATTTGATCTATATAAATAAATTGGATTGTATGATTTTATTTGTTGTTTTTTTCTTTTATTATTCAAATTTTTAACTAGAAAATGTAAGTTAAGTAAAAGTGTAATACATTTTTTCCTACACATATTGCAAAAATACAATCTTAAATCTTTTTAGTTTTTAAAAGTTTAACCTGAAATTAACAGCAAAAATAATCAATAAACTAAAACAATTAAAATTTTTAAAATGTTTAAAAGTGAAACATTAGAAATATTTCTTTCTTTTAATTCAGTTTTAAAAATACTGAAATACAACTATTTCTTTCCAGTCATTCAGCAAACACATTGACTAGCAAACAACGTCCAATGCGATTTAGGAAGAGTTTTTCAAAAGTGAATCATGTTATTATTTGCCAAATATTGATTGAAAATAATAGCAGCTGACAATGCAGCGTCCTTCCATTAAAATAAAAGCCCACCCCGTCTGTTTTCGATGCAAAAACCCGAAATTAAATTTTGAAGAAGCATTTCTCTTTCCTTTCCCTTCATGGGTTTTATTTTGACCGTAGGGTTTGTTTCGTATCAAGTGAATCCGCGCTTAGGTTTGAAGCCAGAACGAATATTTATCGAACCTGGTTGATGTGAGGAACTTAATTCAATTTTAGTGATATACTGCAATAGTGCAATGCAAATGATATACAAGTAACTGTTTTTGAGATAGAAATTTGCTTTCGTAAAAATACATATATCCCTGCCATACTTACAAAAGCACATTTAGTAATAAGGGTGTGGTAGTGTTGAATATTAATGTGTAGTTTGTTCAAAAGAAGTGGCTTTTACTTTATTTTTATGGTCCCGAGAGCCCTGAGTATACGAGGATACTTTGAGGTTCCAAGCTATTGGTGTCAATTAAGAAACCTGAAAAGTGAAACTTTATCAAATATTCTTATTGCTGTGCAATGATTGGTATAATAAATTCGTGAGCCAAAATGTCCTTTCGGTGAGATGTACGGGGAAGGAATGAAATATCAACTATATATTTCAAAATGAAAATGAGATTTTTCAAGAAAAGGAAATTTTTGGGATTTTATAATTTCATTTTTTTAAGATTAATTTTATGCTTTTTGGCCTTGCGTTAAATTATAAATTTTATGGGTAACCTGTACTACGGTACGGTGTTGCTCGTAGACAAAGGTATTTTAACTGGGTTTTTTTCGTGTGGGACTATCAATTACTTAAAAAACAATTTTTTTTAAAACAACATTTTTTTTTTATCCAACAGTTGGAGTTGGAGTTGTATTTTTAAAGATTTTCCGATTTTATAATGAAAAATGTTTAGAAAAGATTAGGCAGAATTTAATTGGAAAAATAATCAATAAATTAATTCTATTCAATCTTTAAATACTTAGAAAGGAAGCACTAGAAATATTTCTCTCATTTAATGCAATTTTAAAAATACTGGAATACAATCATTTCTTTCCAATCAATTTATTTTGATCTTTTATTTTCATAATTGAACTAATAGATAAAAACCTTTTTCGAAATCACTTCATAAAATTCCGTAAAGCACATCAAAAAATTTCATAAAAATATGCATCTTTTTTTTCTGTAAAGATACTGTTTAGGAAACAAAATAATTTTGAATTAACAAATTCTATATTTATTTATTTATTTAAATTCATTAGCCTCAAATCCGCTTTTAAGTTTTCTTTGTTGCCATTACCCTTGCATAAATATTTTTATTATTTTTAAAGCTAAAAATCGTCTACTTCGATAATTAGATATTCCTTTTAAAGAATTCATTAAATTGAGATGCATGGATAAAAATGAACAAACTGAAATATTTTTTGTTTCTGTACTGTTGAGTACTGTTAGCTAATACTGTTACTGTTGAACCTTTGTACTGTTGAGCCTTTTAAAGAATGTAATAAATCAATTTATTTTCTATTTTCAGGAATGAATATTCGACAGTTAATTCCCAAAGATCGCTTGGTCAAAGAACTTATTTCCCTAAAAGCAATTCGAAAAATAAGAAAGATAGTTTTACTTAGCAAACTAAATAAGATCGAATGAAATGTAATCAATTTATTTTCTATGCTGCACCTTTGAAGATAAAGTCAGATAAATTTATCATATACTAGAAAAAAAAGTAAGTCCCGATTTATTGACTAATAAATTACTCATCGAGTTTCCATTCATTATCAAGAAATAATTTACAAACTATACATTTTTGTATGCAAATTCATTTTCTATTGCTTAATATAGGAAAGTAATTAATTATGTGTATTTTTTCGCCAAAATGCAGTTTATTAATATTCGAAAAGGTAAAATTAAAAGTTTCTTTGCAATTATATTCATTTTTAAACAATAAATAATCAACTTCATTATTTGATTTAAATTAATTTATCTTAAATTTACTTTTGATTATTTTTTGTTGCCATTGGGAATTACATAAATTTTCTTATTTATTTTTTTAATACTACAAATCGTCTGCATAAATAAATCACGTCAGATAAATTGAAAATATGAAAAATATTTTTCATGGAGATAAATTTTATAAAAAAAATGTATTTGTGGGAAGTTTATTTTCATAAATTAATTATTTGTTTTAACTTAGAATATATTTCATTTGATCTTTTCTTTTATTTCGAATATAATTTCGTATTGGTTAAAATTAATTAGTTACATTAAATAAATTAAGCTGAATTTTTCGAAAACTGCAAACGCAGTATTTACATTTTTAATGTATATTTTATAATAAAATGTTAACTATTTCCATTATTTCGAAAAAAAAAATAACACTTTGTTATATGTAATAGAAGTATTTAAAAATGATTATTTTAAATTTTAATATGAAACATTTTAGTAAAACTTTCACGATAGTCTGTTATTTTGCAAAAATACTTTATTTCTGTATATTTATTCGAAAATAACTAGCATAATTTAAATTAAAAGACAAATTAATTAAGTTTTTTTTTTTGTTATTTCGACAATTCTTACAAAAGCCAAAATGTTTTAGAAATTTTCTATTACATTTATCTAATTAATTTATGAAGCACTTTTGTTATATTTACAGTTGTTACATACGTTGGTGGTTTCAAATTCAGGAAAATATATTTTAAATCCTTTGCTGATTCAACGACATAAATATAGAAAATTCATCATTCAAAAGCGAGAAATTAATTGCAGTCAAAGGATAAATTGAGAGCGAGATCCTAGATACATTACAACTACATTTTGCCAGGACAATTTTGAACTAATAAGGATTGCATCAGGACATAAGTGTCTTTGAGTCCAAAGGAAGTATATTCCACCTTGCAGATTTATTTCACCCATTCGCATACCAGATACGAGATTTTCTGGTATTTTCTAGATTGTAGTGGTTCGGAATCCACTTTAAATTGTAGGTCTCGGTCAGTTTAGCCCTCGTGTGCATAAGATGTCCGTACAGCGACAAACCAAACCAATATTTCAGATACACTCCTTATTAAATTGTTCTGGAAAAATGTAGTTGTAATGTAACTGATCTCTCGCTCTGCGGGATGCCTCCTTAGTAATGCTGAATTTGCTGTGTCGTTGAATCGGAAGATGATTTATAATATATTATCCTGCATTTCAAAACAACAATGGCCGTCTTGTGGCTCAGTGGAAAAGTACGCCGGTGGTGATCATTAGGGCACAGAATGTTAGTATTTTTGTAGATACTGTTTAAAAAACAGGGAGACTCGATTACGTTTGTGATTTTCAGCATCTTGCGTCGTTAGTTTTACTACCTGGTGAGAGTTTTTTACCGTACGAGACGCAAATAAGGTGTTATTTCCCCTAAAATTTCACCCAGAATCTACTTCCATCATTCTTCAGCGACACGGAGCCAAGTCAAACTTCTACATAAGGGCGCTCCATCACAACACTCTTACCTCATTCCATGACACCACACGGGTTCTTGGACTTGTAATAGATGTTGTTGTCGACAACAACATAAATATTGTTTGCCTTAATGGTTAATATCATCTTTTACATTTTTGCCAAGAATGTTTTAAAATAAGCGGTTTTTTTTCCTTACAAATTGCAAACAATATAATCCAAAATCTATTTAATCCTTTCATTACACAAGCAGAAAAGATTAACAGTAAAATAGGTAACAAATTAATGCAATTCAATTTTTTAAATACTTAGTAAAGGAAGCACTAGAAATATTTTTTTCGTTTAATGCAATTTTGAAAATACTGAAATACGACCATTTCTTTCGAACAATTCAGCAAACACATTGACTCGTCAACAACGTCGAATGCCATTTAGGAAAAACTTTTTTCAAAAGTTAATCATGTTAGTATTTGCCAAATATTGACTGAAAATAATAGCAGCTGACAATGCAGCGTCATTCCTCTAAAATAAAAGCATTTCCCCCGTCTGCCTTGAATGCGAAAACCCGAAATTAAATTTCGAAGATGCATTTCTCTTTTCTTTCCCTTCATGGGTTTTATTTTGACCGTAGGGCTCGTTTCGTATCAAGTGAATCCAGCTCAGGTTTGGAGCCAGAAGAAATATTTATAGAACCTGGCTGATGTGAGGAACTAAACTCAATTTTGTTTATATGCTGTGATAGTACAATGTAAATGATGTCATTTGGCATGCAAGTAACTGTTTTTGAGATTCAAAATTGCTCTCAAAAAAATAAATGTAGCTCTGCCATATTTACAAAAGAACTTTAAATAATAAAATGGACTTTATATGCTCATAAATAAATATCCACATGTTGGAGGTACCAAGAACTGACTTTGTTTTATCTAGCAATCATTCTATTGATTATTTTTTGACTCATAAATATATGTTTCTTTCATTGCTGTTTTCGTATATGATAACGCATTATTTAAAAAAAATCTAAATTAATAAAATTGTCTTTAAACAAATTATTTTTAAAAATGTTCTTTTGTTGTTGTTGTGACTTATCCCATCCTAAACCAAGTCCAGTAGATCATGCTGCATCAATAGATCGTAAACCGTCCTCCCCTCATTCAACAGTTGCCTCACAGAGGCACCAATACAATAGATGAGATGAGAGGGAGACGCGATGGCCGAACAATGACAAAGGGTCTTCTCGTCTCCATTGAAGGTCAAACTCTTAGTGTGGCCAGTCCTTAGTCTAGCTAAAGCCGTTTGAGCAGGTCTAGGACAGGAGCACTGCAAGGACATACCAGGATATTTAGCGGCGTACCATGCATGAATTGGGGGCGACCTCCAAGAGGTATTCACTCTGGCTACAGTCATGGAATGAACCTCTGAAGCTAACAGATTAGAAGAAGAAGCTTTGGGAAGTTCGCAACCTTCCCTAGCGAGCAGATCAGCAGTTTCATTTCCGTAGATGCCCACATGGGAGGGAATCCACTGCAAGCACACCGATCCGATCTGGTCCAAAACAGCTAGTTTGGAAACGATATCCCGCCCCAATTTGTCCAAGAGGCTTGGCCAATCTTTCAAATACTGTATTGAGCTCTTACTATCAGTCAGAATCCAAACATCAGGTACTTTAAAGTCTAAAGCTAGGCTCAGAGCTTCGCTTATAGCAGTTAATTCTGAGCGGAATACTGAGCTGTAGTCCGGGCGTCTAAAACGATATCTAAATTCTCCTGTACTTGTCTTCATAAGAATTCCGCTACCTGTTCTTCCAGAGTCAGATTTGCTTCCATCAGTGTAAATAACCAGGGCCGAGGAGAAATGTTATTGATGATCTCGAAAGTCAAGTGACGCAGCAACTCCGGGTGTTCTTTGTGTTTGATAAATTTCACTTTCAAGTCTTCATTAAAAGTTACATTACTAAGTACAGTAGTAGGGGTCAGTAGAACAAAAATGTTCAAAGAACGAAAATTTTCTTTATTTCATAATCAAAAATGTTTGATTCATAATTGAACTAATAGATAAAAGCTTTTCTCGAAAACACTTAATAAAATTCCTTACATCAAACAGAAATAATTCATTAAAAACATATTTCTTTTTCTGTATAAAGATACTGTTAAGGAGACAAAGTTTTAAATCAAGAAATTCTACATTTATTTATTTTAATTCATTTCCCTCAAATCCGTTCTTGATTTTTCCTTGCTGCCATTACTCCTGCATAAATTTTGTTATTTTTTAAAAAGCTAAAAATCGTCTGCTTCTATAAGTCAATTAGATTTTGCTTAAAAAGAATTCATCAAGTTGAGATGCATAGATAAAAATGAACAAACTGAAATATTTTTTTCTTTGCATTTTAATACTGATGAGCATTTCTAAGAATTTCATTAATCAATTTATTTTTCATTTTCAGGAATGAATATTTCGACATTTAAATTCAAAAGTTCCCTTGGTGAAAGAACTTATTTTTGCAAAAGCAATTCGAAACATAAAAATTATAATTTTACTTAAATCTAAATAGGGTCAAATCAAATGTAATCAATTTATTTTTTGAGCTTCAACTTTCATCATAAAATCAGACAAATTTATCATTCACAAAAAAAAATTAATTCGAGATTTATTACCTAATAAATTACTCGTCGAATTTCCATTCATTATCAAGAAATAACTTATAAACTACACATTTTTGTATGCAAATTCATTTTCTATTGAGAAATATAGGAATGTAATTAATTATGTGTACTCTTTTGCCGAAATGCAATTTATTAATATTCGAAAAAGTAAAATTAAGAGTTTCCTTACATTCATAATCATTTTTAAACAACAAGTTATCATCTTCTTTATTTGATTTAAATTAATTTATCTTAAATCTACTTTTGATTTTTTCTTATTGCCGTTGGGAATTACATAAATTTTCTTATTTATTTTTTTAATACTAAAATTCGTCTGCGTAAATAAATCAATTATGTTTCAGTGACATTTTTTGGGGGAGAGGATACAAATTGAAAATATGAAAAATATTTTTCATGGACAAGAATTTAAAAAAAAAAAATTGTCTTTGTGTTAAGCTACTTTCATAAATTAATTATTTGTTTTAATTTTCAACAATCACGTTTCATATTTCAATTGATATTTTCTTTTATTTCGACTATAAATTCGTACTGCATTAAATTAATTAATTTCCTTAACTAACTTAAAATGAATTTTTCGAAAACAGCAAACGCAATATTTACATATATAATATATATTTTATAATAAAATGCTAAATATTTCAGCTATTTCGTTATAAAAAATAATACTTTGATATATGTAATTGAAGTATTTAAAAATAACTTTATATTTTAAACTTCAATGTGATGCATGGTTGTCTGTTACTTCTAAAGTATTTTGTTCTATGTAAGAATTCGAAAATAACTAGCATGCTTTAATTTAAAATACAAATTAATTAAGCATCATTTGTTCTTCCGACATTTCCTACAGAAGACAAAATGATTGAGAAATTTTATGTCACATTTATCTAATTAAATTACAAAGTACTTTTGTTATAGTTGTTTCTTTATATATATGTTGTTGGTTTCAAATTTAGAAAAATATATTTTATGTCCTCTTCAGATTCAACGATACAGTTGTAGCAAATTCGGCATTTCCAAGGCTGCGCCATGGGGATCGTGAGCCTAGTTATATTGCAGCTGCATTTTGCAAGTACAATTTTGATTGAACACTAACAAGTAATATAAAAAAAAAATTTTAAGTCAATTCCTACTTTTTTTTCACTCTATTGCAGAAAGTCTTTTATAAATAATTTTCATTCCTTTTTTTAAGTTTATCTGGCGCCATTTATTGGTAGATACATGCAACTTAAATCTAAAAAAAAAAAATTAATTAATTTAATTTAATTACAGAATTAATATTTGAAAAAATTGTATTCACATCCAGTGTCATCCACTACAAGTTCAAAAAAAATGTATTTGAACTTGAGTGGATGAATAAAAAGTATTTTATGAAACATTGAAAATTCGAACAAGATATATATAGGGAGAGTGTGAGCTAATAGAAGGAATTGAATAAGGAGAGCATTTGGACATAAGTGTTTTCGAGTCGAAAAGAAATACATTCCAACCTGAGGATTTATTTTACCCATTTGAGTACCAGATACGACATTTTCTGGTTCCGCTGTCTTTGAAACGTTAATCAAATAAATATGTTAAGTTAAAAGCTTTGTCGTAAATTTTATTTCTAAAAAGTAATTTCTTCTTAATGTTGACTTTAATCTTCAGTGTTCTACAGTTCTGGATGGACATTCCATGTAATGTCTATTCATGGATAGAAGGAAAGGGGCAGCTTTCGTTGTGCTGGAGCACCCGTAGATAGAAGTCTGGCTGACTGATAGAATGACGAAGAAGAGAGATTCCTTCTGGGAGGACGTTTAGAGGGAATTAAGCCACATTTGCGTATGGTATGGAAAAAAAATCGAAAACCTCCCACCAGGGACTCCGACTAACTAAGAAACAGAATTGAGTGTCTTCGTTTTATGAAACAGTTCCACAACAAAGACGCTAGCGGATCGAACTCAGACCTAATGCTCAGCAGCGACGCACGTTGCCACTGAGCCACGCGTCTGGTATACACACGTTTTGGTTTTCAAATGCAGCAAAATATATTTTAAGTCCTTTGCAGATTCAACGACACAGATGTAGCAAATTCAGCATTACTAAGGGTGCACCCAGGAGAGTGAGAGTCCAGTTACATGACAACTACATTTTGAGAACAATTTTTGAAGGGACACTAATAAGAAGTGCATCTGGACAGTGTTCTAGATATAAAAGGAAATACAATCCGCCCTTCCGATTTATTTCACGTATCTTCACTTTATTTCGCATATCAGATACGAGAACTGGCTGAAGTGCCCTTTGAAATTTTAATCAAATAAATATGCCACGTTAAGGGTTTTTGTCCTACATTTTATTCCTATACACTAATTTCTTTTTCATGTTGAGAAGATAAGAAACAGGTTAAGAAAAAAATACCCCAGTATTTCCTTTGATAGTATAAATTTTTCCCCTGTAACCTTTGGATGCCAATTTAAACGTCTATTTTAGTCTATATGATATAAATAAATAAACTGGATTGAATGATTTCGTTAATTTGTTTGTTTTTTTACTGTTGAAATTTATAACTTGAGTGGGTTCATTTTTGTTACACAGAGGGCAGTGCAACTTTGGGGCTCATTATAAACAATGTGCCAGACTCGAGGCATAGAGGCAACGTGCGCCGCTGGTGAGCATTCGGACTGAGAATGGCATCATCTTTGTAGACACTGTTTCAAAAACGGGGTGACTCGATAGTGTTTGTGATGTTCAGACTTTTGCCTCATTAGTCGGGACTGCCTGGTGGAGTTTTATGGGTTTTCTTGTATATGATACGTAAATGCGGTGTAGTCTCCCCTAAAAGTCCTCCCGGAATCTACTGCCCTCTCTCTTAAGCGGCATGGAGTCAAGTCAGGCTACCACCTACGGTTGCTCCATCACAACAGAACCTGCCCCCCTTTCCTTTCTTTAAAGAGGCCACATGGGTTCAGGAACTTGGTCTACATACTGCTGCTTACCAAATGGGATAAGGAAAAAAAATCTAAAATTTTTCTCAATAGACACAATAGAAACTGCAATAGACATCCCAACAGAATCTGATCCCCTTTTCCTCCTTCCATGATAACACACGAGTTTATCAACTTGCTAGATCTTAGATGTCTAAATGTTGCTGTCGACCAAATGGTATAAGAAAAAACAACATAAATATTGTTTACCTAGATGGTTAATATCACCTGTTATACTTTGCTAAAAGAGCTTTAAAAGTGTTTTTTTTTCAATACAGGGCGATTGCAATTAAAGTCCCACTTTCAAAATACTGTAAACATAGAACCACTCGTCACAATGAGTTCAAATATGAACTGAAGATACTTGCAGAAGTGGAAAATGGTACGGCATCAAAAATAAGATCCACAGATTTTTCTCATTCACATTTTTGTGACCTTGCCGTGGTGGATGGACTTTTCACTAACCGTGTCACAATTGTTGAATGACTTAGAAGTCCTTTTTTCCGTCAAAAAAAAGAAACCATCAAGCACATTGAACACTACAGTTGGTTTCATGTGCAACTCATGCCAAATACATTGTTAATTCGATTCAAAATATCACTGGCAGCCTAATTCACTTGCTTTATGGCGCTTACAGTGCCAACCAATAATACACTCTGTAACTCTTTTTTGATTTCCCACAATTCTCCCCTTCTTCAAGTATCTTGAGTTCAAATTTGAACTCCTTGTGAGGAGTGGTTCTGTTTTTACAGCATTTTGAAATTGGAACTTTAATTGCAATCACCCTGTACATGTTGAAAGAATAGAATCCAAAATTTATTTAATCCTTTCATTACACAAATAGCAAGGATAAACCTGAAATTAACAGTAATAATATTCAACAAATTAATACAACCCAAATTTTTAAATATTTAAAAAGGAAACACTGGAAAAATTTCTTTCACTTAATGCAATTTTAAAAATACTGAAATGCAACCATTTCTCTCCAGTCATTCAGCAAACGTATTTACCCGTAAACAACGTCCAATGCGATTTAGAAAAAGCTTTTTTCAAAAGTGAATCATGTTATTATTTTGCCAAATATTGACTGAAAATAATAGCAGCTGACAATGCAGCGCCCTTCCATTAAAATAAAAGCCTTCCCCGTCGTCTGCTTTCAATGCAAAACCCGAAATTAAATTTCGAAGAAGCATTTCTCTTTTCTTTCCCTACGTGGGTTTTATTTTGACCGTAGGGTTCGTTTCATATCAAGTGAAACCCTCTCAGGTTTGATGCCAAAACGAATATTTATCGAACCCGGTTGATGTGAGGAACTTAATTCAATTTTGTTGATGTACTTCAATAGTGCAATGTAAATGGCATCTTTTGATATGCAAGTAACTGTATTTGAGGTAGAAAATTGTCTTTCTGAAAAGTAAGTATAGTCCTACCATACTTACAGAACACTTTTAGTAATAAAGTGGACTTTTGTGTTGAATTTTAATGTCTAGTTTGCTGATAAAAGTCGTTTTATTTTATTTTTATGATAATGAGAATATTGTATTGTAAAGCATTGAATATTTCTTTTGTATTTTAAAGTTTTAAATTTTTATTGTATTGTAAAGCATTGAATATTTCTTTTGTATTTTAAAGTTTTAAATTTGTATTGTATTGTAAAGCACTCTAAATCTCTATCGTATTGTAAATTTCTATTGTATTGTAATTTTTTAAATTTATATTCTACAGCACTGTAAATTATTGTATAGCACTGTAAGCTTCTATTAAATTGTAAATTTCTATTGTATTGTAAATTTTTATAGTAAGGTTTTTGTTTAATTTTTGTATTGTAAAGTTTTATTGATTTCTGTATTATATTGTAAATTTTATTGCATTTTATTGTAAATTTCTATTTCATTGCAAAATTTTGTAAATTTCTATTGTGATTATTGTGAATTTCTGAAGTATGGTAAAATATTTTAAATTTCTATTGTATTGTAAATTTTTTTTATTTCCATTGTAATGCAAGGAGTTATAAATTTTTATTGTATTGAAAAGTATTGTAAACATTCTAGTATTGTTTTACTTTTTGTCCATTACATACATCGTGACTAATGGCCAAAAGAGAATTATGTAAATATCATGAATTACTTTAGTTGAGTTATTTAAACGGTATAACATACAGTTACTTGAATAAATTAGCTTTATTATGTTAAAGAAAGCATTAGTGCTGTCCAGTCCTTAATCAATAACTCTTTATATACAAAACTGGACAGCACCAAAGCATCTTTAATAGGACACATCAGTTTACTTTTGTTTTCCACCAACATCAAATCATAGCAACTCATTAGACAATAGTCCCGTGCTTCTTTCTCAGAAACCATCCTGTTTTTTTTCCATCAGTGTTTTCTTAGCGGAAACTTCTTGGTTTCGGTTAAGAAAACACTGTTTTATGTTTACATTTATCATAGAATAGTGGCTGCATGTCAACATGATATAATTCGATTTTGGAAATTTTCATATTCCTCTCCTATATTCATATTATTAGATATAGTCTTTGCCGAACATATCGGAATATTTTTTTATCAAACCCAGAACTTTACATCTCAAACAACCGCTGCATGGGTTACCCATCGTTATACTTTGTTGGTTTGACTTTTGGCATCTCCCAGTACGTCTAGGAACTGTAATAAATATTTATATTTATTCATACGTTGTCTCAAAACACCAGACATATATTACTCAGACATTCTATATAATGCCTGTGTTTTTTTTTTTTTTTTTTTTTTTTTTTTTTTTTTTTTTAGCATTTGTAATACAACACAGTCCTAGAATGATAGAAAAAAGAGTAGTATAATGTTCTGGGTGATTTTTCTAGTTTAGTTTAACAATGCCAAATTTGTTTTTCATATTTTCATATGATCTTATTATCATTGGGCGTAGGGCTGACAACCCTACCCCGTAAAAAGAAAACATCTCATGTTTCGAAATCTGCCAGTAGGCACACGGCCATGGCCCACCATGGGGCTGTTGCGCCAATCATGATGATGATGAGGTATTATCATATAACACAATCCCACAGCTAGCCGAACAGTCGGACCAGAATGTTCCACTCATCACCCAGTCTACTTCTTTCCGAAAATAATGACTGTCCATTACACAATCAGAGTATTGGGATCTGTTGGCATATACACACTAGCAATATGTATTAACATTGGACCATAAGTAGAGCTTGCTTGTGTATCGAAAAAAATTAGTAACCGAAATTCTAATAGCTGTTCTCCAAAGCCCTGGTTTGTAGCTCTACGATATTTTGTGCACACATTGGGCTAATTAGACGGGACCTACAGTTTAACACAGATAACGAACCCTTAACAAACATCCATACCACCGCCAGGATTCGAACCTGTAGCACCAAAGCCAGAGAGCAAGCCAAATGGCCATAACGCTGCTAGGACTCCATTGGAGATTAGTTGATTTTTTCTTAAATTTCCAAATGCATTAATATTACATTTAAATAAGAATAAACTTAATTGTTTTCTATATTTGCAAGTTGTATTAATTTTGGATTTTCATATATTTTTTTTTAATTTAGAATCAAGTACTCATGTGTCTATGACAGAGTAAATAGCTAGAAAGAAAGAAGATATATCTTAATATGTTGTGAGCGTATACTTTAGTCAATGCTATGAAAAAATAATGGAATCTTCTAAAAACATATTGTAATCTCGTATCAACTTTTGGAATACCAGTTTGGAGTTGGCATAATATTCTGACAATCGAATTTAATTGAGGGGCAGTTACCCTTAAAAGTCCACTTGAAAAGCAATTCCCCCTTCCCTTCTTTGTAAATCAGATACTTTTCATTGTAAATTTACCGTAACAGTCTTCATCTTTAAAATAATATACAAAAATAATAATAATATAAAATAATAATAATAATTAATATACTTCAAAAAAATAATAATAATAAAATAAATTCATTTCAATCAATATTACCTGTAAACTGTATTTCATTACTAAAATAATAAGCTAATTTTAAAATATTGAACTTAGTATACCAAAAAAATAACAGTAAAATAAATGCATTTCGATCAATATTACTTGTAAATTGTATTTTATTACTAAAATGATAAGTTAATCTTAAAATAATTAATTTAATATACCTCAAAAAAATAATAATAAAATAAATGCATTGCAATCAATATTACCTGTAAACTGCATTTTATTACTAAAATAATACGTTAATCTTAAAATAATCAAATTAATATAGCTCAAAAAATAATACTAAAATAAATGCATTTCTATCAATATTTCCTGCATTTCAATGCATTTTCAATACATTTCACTGTATATCATTATTTCATCAATATTATATTATTATTGATATCAATATTTATATAGTATTTTATATAAAACATTATTTTCTTGATATATAGAAATTATTTTATTATCAACTGAATATATCTAAAAAAATAATAATGAATAAATCTTAAGATGACCAACTTAATATACCTCTAAAAATAGTAATAAAATAAACGCATTTCAATCAATATTACTAAAAACTGTATTTTATTACAAAATTGATAAGTTAATCTTAAAATAATCAACTTAATATACCTAAAAAAAAATAATAAAACAATTATTTTTCAATTAATACTACCTGCATTTCAATAAATTTTAAGTGTACTTCAATATATATTATTATTTTATCAATATTATATTATTATTCATATCAATATTTATGTAATATTTTATATAAAAAACTTTTTTATTTATATATAAAAATTATTTTATTATAATAAATAATAATTAATAATAATAATAATAATAAGCCTTAATCAATCTTAAATAATCAACTCAATATACCTCAAAAAATAATAATAAAATAAATCTTCAAAGAATCAACTTAAAGTACCTCAAAAAAATAACAATAAAAATAAATGCATTTCCATCAATATTACTGTAAACTATATTTTATTACTAAAATAATAAGTTAATCTTAGCATACAAATAAAAATGCCTAAAGCAATAAATGTAATTTAAATTCGTATAGTAAAAACTTCAAAAAACATGTTTTTACCATTAAAAGCAATTTAAAACTCTAAAATATGATCATCTCTCTAAACATGCAGCTAGCAAATGCATTCGTCAAGAATATCAATATTGATTTAGAAAAATCTTTTCCAAATTTGACTCCTATTACAGCTTCCAAGGACAAGTATTGATTGGGACATAATAGTTCTCGACATCACAATGCATTTCTATTAAAATAAAAGCATTTCCCATCATTTCCAATGCAAAAACCCAAAATTAAATTTCAGGAAAATATGTCTTTTTATTTATTTTCCTTTTCTTCTCTTTTTGAAGACTTCATTTTCTGAGTAGTGTTGTCTTCGTATCAAATAAAGAAACCCCTCAGACTTGTAGCCGGAAGGAATATTTATTAAGGGAAATAAGAAAGGAGAAGTTAATTCCATTTCCTGGTCTACCATAATTGCAAACGGTGTGAACGATATCTTTTGACAAGCGAGAACATAATATTCAGCGAATGCTATACTTGGAGAATTATTACTTCATTTTAGTACTAAAATTAATAAGTTAATCTTAAAATAATCGACTCAAAAAAGTAATAATAAAATAAATGCATTTCAATCAATATTGCTTGTAAACTTTATTTTATTGCTAAAATAATAACCTAATCTTAAAATAATCAACTTGATATACCTCTAAAAATAATAATAAAATAAATGTATTTCAATCCATATTACCTGCATTTCAATATAGATTATTATTTCATCAATATTATATTATTATTCATGTCAATATTGGTATATTTTACATAAAAAATATTTTATTCATATATAAAAATTATTTTATCATCAACATAAGAACTCTCAAAAAATGATAAAATAAATGTGTTTCAATCAATATTACTTGTAAAATGTATTTTATTACTAAAATAATCAGTAAAGCTTAAAATAATCAACTTAATAAACCTCAAAAAATAATAACAAAATAAATCTTAAAATAATCAACTAAAGTTGATAAATTGATATCATAAGTTAATACTAAAATAATCAACTAAAAAAAATAATATTAGAATCATTTTAAAAAACTAATAAAATAAATGCATTTCAATCAATGTTACCTGTAAACTGCATTTCATTACTAAAATATTAAGCGTATTTTAAAATAATCCACTTAATAAACCTCAAAAAAAAAATAATAATAAAATAAAATCAGTATTACATGTAAACAATATTTTATTACTAAAATAATAAATTAATCTTAACATGGAAATCCAAAAAACCTAACGCAATAAACGTAATTTAAATTCGTATAGAAGCTTCAAAAAACATGTTTTTACCATTAATTCAATTTAAAACTCTAAAATATGATCATCTCCGTAAACATGCAGCTAACAAATGCATTCGAAAGGAATATCAATATTGATTTAGAAAACCTTTCCCAAATTTGCATCCTATTACTGCTTCCAAGGACAAGTATTGATTGGGACATAATAGTTCTCAACATCACAATGCATTTCTATTAAAATAAAAAGCCTTTCCCTCTATTCTCAATGCAAAAACCCAAAATTAAATTTCAGGAAAAATATATCTTTTTTTTTATTATTTTCCTTTTCTTCTCTTTTTGAAGACTTCATTTTCTGAGTAGTGCTGTCTTCGTATCAAATAAAGTTCCCCTTCAGACTTGTAGCCTAAAGGAATATTTGTCAAACTTGATGGGTGCAAAGAAATAAGAAATGAGAAGTTAATTCAATTTCCTTGGTCTACCATAATTGTAAACTGTGTAAACGATATCTTTTGACAAGCGAGAACATAATATTGAGAGAGTAGTGCATTACTTGGAGAAAAAAGAGTATAGACTTTTTTTATAATTAGGAAAAAAAAGGCTTTTTATTTTAGTTAGGGGTGAAATAATTCATAGAATTTTAAAAATATTTTTGGTGGAAAAGAAAACAAAATGAGGTTTTGAATTATACTTTTTTTTAAGTTTTAACTACAACTTTCATGGTAATTTTATTAATCACAGCATTTGTTCTAAATCTTAATCAACAAATCAAATTTAATTCTGTTATTAAATATTATTTAAATGTTAAATGTTCTACTAACAAATGAAATGTTATTTCGTTCTAAATGTTAAAATAACAAATTATATGTTATTTTGTTGTAAATGCTAATCTAACAAATTAAATGGTTCTGTGTTGTTAAATGTTAATTAAACGTTAAATGTTCTATAATATTTGAAATATTTGTCAAACTTGATGGGTGTAAGGAAATAAGAAATGAGAAGTTAAATCCATTTCCTTGGTCTACCATAATTGCAGACGATGTGAACGATATCTTTTTGGCGAGCGAGAACATAATATTGAGAGAGTGCATCACTTGGAGAATTATTACTGCATTTTATTACTAAAATTAATAAGTTAATAATAAAATAATCAACTTAACATAATTCAAAAAAAGTAATAATAAACGCATTTCAATCATTGTTACATGTACACTTATTATTAAAGTAATAAGTTAATCTTAAAAACATTAGCTTAATACATCTAAAAAATAATTAAAAAATAAATGGATTTCAATCAATATTGCTTGTTAACTTTATTTTAGTGCTAAAATAATAAGTTAATATTAAAATAACTACTATCTACTATAATCTACTTAATGTACCTAAAGAATAATAAAAAAATAAATGAATTTCATTTAATATTACCTGTGAACTGTATTTTATTGCTAAAATAACAAGCTAACACTAAAATCATCTACTTAATATACCTCAAAAATACCAATAATAAAATAAATCTTAAAATAATCAAATTAATATGCCTCAAAAATATAATAAAATAAATCCAAAAATATGCAACTTAATATACGTCAAAAAATAATAATAAAATAAATCTTAAAATATTCAACTTAATATACCTCAAAAAAAATAATAATAAATTAATTCTTAAAAAAATTAACATAATGTATCTAAAAATATCTTAATAAAATAAATGCATTTCCATTATTATTATTGTAAACTATATTTTATTACTCACATAACAAGTTAAAAATATTAACGTGCAAAAAAAAAAAAAGCTTAACGCAATAAACGTAATTTAAATTTATGTAGAAGAAGCTTCAAAAAGCATTTTTTTATCATTAAAAGCAATTTAAAACTCTAATAAAATGACCATCTCTATCAACATGCAGGTAACAAATGCATTCGAAAGGAATATCAATATTGATTTAGAAAAGCTTTCACAAATTTGAATCCTATTACGGCTTCCAAGGACAAGTATTGATTGGGACATAATAGTTCTCGACAACACAATGCATTTCTATTAAAATAAAAGCCCTTCCATCCACTCTCAACGCAAAAACCCAAGATTAAATTTCAGGAAAACATGTCTTTTTTCTTTTTTTTCCTTTTCTTTTCTTTTTGAAGACTTCATTTTCTGAGTAGTGTTGTCTTGGTATCAAATAAAGTTTCCCCTCAGACTTGTAGCCAGAAGGAACGTTTGTGATGGGTGCAAAGAAATAAGAAATGAGAAGTTAATTCAATTCCCTTGGTCTACCGTAATTGCAAACGGTGTAAACGATATCTTTTGACAAGCGAGAATACAATATTGAGAGAGTACTACATTGCTTGGAGAATTATTACTGCATTTTATTAATAAAATTAATAAGTTAATCTTAAAATAACTTAAAATTTAACATACCTCAAATAAGTAATAATAAAATAAACACATTTAAATCAATATTGCTTGTAAACTTTATTTTAATGCTAAAATAATAATCTAATTTTAAAATAGCCAACTTGACATACCTCTAAAAATAATAATAAAATAAATGAATTTCAATCTATATTACCTGCATTTTAATATATATTATTTCATCAATATTATATTATTATTCATATCATTATTTATATAATATTTTATATACAAAAATATTTTATTTATCCATAAAAATTATTTTCTTATCCACTAAATATACCTCAAAAAATAATTAAATAAATGCATTGCAATAAATATTAACTGTAAACTGTATTTTATTACTAAAATAATAAGTAAATTTTTTAAAAATTTACTTAATATACTTCAAAAAATAATAATAAAAAAAATCTTAAAATAGTCAACTTAATAAACCTCAAAAATAATAATAAAATAAATCTTAAAATAATCAACTAAAAATAATAATAAAATAAATGCATTTCAATCAATATTACTTGTAAACAACATTTTATTACTAAAATAATAAACGAACCTTAAAATAATCCACTTAATAAACCTCAAAAAAATAATAATAAAATAAAATAAATATTACATGTAAACAGTATTTTATTACTAAAATAAAAAATTAATCTTAACATGCAAATAAAAAAGTCTAACGCAATAAACATAATTTAAATTCTTATAGAAGAAGAAGCATAAAAAAATCTTTTTTTTTTTTACCATTACAGGCAATTTAAAACTCTAACATATGATCATCTCTATAAACATACAGCTAACTACTGCATTCGTAAGGAATATCAATATTGATTTAGAAACGCTTTCACAAATTTGAATCCTATTACGGCTTCCATGGACAAGTATTGATTGGGACATAATAGTTCTCGACATCACAATGCATTTCTATTAAAATACACTGAAGTGACAAAAGTCGTGGGATACCTCTTAATATCGTGTCGGCCCTCCTTTCGCCCGGCGAAGTGCAGCAACTCGACGTGGCATAGACTCAACAAGTCGTTGGAAGTCTTCTGCAGGAATATTGAGCCATGCTGTGTCGATAGACGTCCATAATTTTGAAAGCGTTGATTGTGCAGGATTTTGGGCACGAACAGACCTCCCGATGATGTCCCATAAATGCTCGATGGGATTCATGTCGGGCGATCTAGGTGGCCAGATCATTCGTTGGAATTGTCCAGAATGTTCTTCAAACCAATCGCGAACAGTTGTGGCCCGATGACATGGCGCATTGTCATCCATAAAAATCCCATCGTTGTTTGGATACATGAAGTCCATGAATGGCTGCAAGTGATCTCCAAGAAGCTAAACATAAGCATTTCCAGTCAATGTTCGGTCCAGTCGCACCAGAGGACCAAGTCCATGCCATGAAAAAACAGCCCACACCATTACGGAGCCACCACCAGCTTGAACAGTGCCTTGCTGACAGTTTGGGTCCATGGCTTCGTGGGGTCTGCGCCACACTCGAACCCTACCATCAGCTCTTACCAACTGAAATCGTGACTCATCGGACCAGGCCACGGTTTTCCATTCATCTAGGGACCAACCGATATGCTCACGTGCCCACGAGAGTCGCTGCAAGCGATGTCGTTCTGTCAGTAAAGGCACTCGAGTCGGTCTTCTGCTGGAATAGCCCAAGAAAGCCAAATTTCTCCGCACAGTTCTAACAGACAAGTCCCTTGTACGTCCCACATTGATTTCTGCGGTTATTTGACGCAGTGTTGCTTGTCTGTTAGAATTTACGACTCTTTGCAGACGTCGCCGGTCTCGGTCGTTAAGTGCAGGCGGTCGCCCACTGCGCTGTCCATGGTGGGATGTTATGCCTGAAATTTCATACTCGGCACACTCTGACACAGTGGATCTGGAATGTTGAATTCCTAACGATTTCCGAAATGGCATGACCCATGCGTCTAGCTCCAACTAACGTTCCGCGTTCAAAGTCTGTTAATTCCCGTCGTGCGGTCATCATCACGTCAAAACCTCTTCACATGAATAACTTGAACAGAAATGAAAGCTCTGTGAAAGCACTGCGCATTTATACCTGTTCTACGCGATGCTACTGCCATCTGAAAATTTGCATATTGCTATCCCATGACTTTTGTCACATCAGTGTAAAAGCCTTCCATCCATTCTCAAAGCAAAAACCCAAAATTAAATTTCAGGAAAATATGTCTTTTTTTTTTATTTATTTTCCTTTTCTTCTCTTTTTGAAGACTTCATTTTCTGAATAGTGTTGTCTTGGTATCAAATAAAGTTCTCCCTCAGACTTGTAGCTGGAAGGAATATTTGTCAAGCATGATGGGTGCAAAGAAATAAGAAATGAGAAGTTAATTCAATTTCCTTGGTCTACCATAATTGCAAGCGGTGTGAACGATATCTTTTGACAAGCGAGAACGTAATATTGAGAGAGTAGTACATTACTTGAGGAAAAATGAGTATAACCTTTTTTATAATTACGAAAAAAAAAATTTTTTATTTCAGTTTTTTAGCAATACTTGGACAGTTATTACTTCATTTTGTTACTAAAATTAATAAGTGAATCTTAAAACGATCAACTTAACATACCTCAAGAAAGTAATAATAAAATAAACGCATTTAAATTAATATTACCTGTAAACTGTATTTAATTGCTAAAATATTAATAGACTAATCTTAAAATAGTCTACTTAATGTACCTAAAAAAATAATTGAGAAATGCATGAACTTCCATCAATATTACCTGCACTTTAATATATATTATTATTTAATCAATATTATATTATTATTCATATCAATATTTATATTTATATAATATTAAATATAAAAAATTGTTTTAATTATCAACTAAATATACCTCAAAAAATAATAAATAAATAAATGCATTTCAATCAATATTTCCTGTAAACTGTATTTTATTGCTAAAATAATAAATAAATATTAAAATAATCGACTTAATATACCTAAAAAAATTATAATAAAATAAATCGTAAAATAATCAACTTAATAAACCAAAAATAATTAATAAAATAAATCTTAAAATAATCAACTAAAAAAAATAATAAAATAAATAAACATAATTAACAATAAAATAATCAACTAATAATAATAAAACAAATGCATTTCAATCCATATTACCTGTAAACTGTATTTTA
Organism: Caerostris darwini; assembly: GCA_021605075.1. NCBI lineage: Eukaryota > Metazoa > Arthropoda > Arachnida > Araneae > Araneidae > Caerostris > Caerostris darwini. Next base: position 31,918 of record BPLQ01006392.1, read on the forward strand.
GTATTAAAGTAATAGGTTAATCTTAACATGCAATTCAAAAATCTAACACAATAAACGTAATTTAAATTCTTAGTAGTAAAAGCTTCAAAAAACATTTTTTTACCATTAAAGGCAATTTAAAACTCTAAAATATGATCATCTCTGCAAACATGCATCTAACAAATGCATTCGTCAGGAATATCAATATTGATTTAGAAAACCTTTCCCAAATTTGAATCCTATTACTCCTTTCCAAGGACAAGTTTTGATTGGGACATAATAGTTCTCGACATCACAATGCAGTTCTATTAAAATAAAAGCCCTTTCCCTTCATTCTCAATGCAAAACCCCAAAATTAAATTTCAGGAAAATATGTTTTTATATTTCTTTTCCTTTTCTTCCCTTTTTGAAGACTTCATTTTCTGAGTAGTGCTGTCTTAGTGTCAAATAAAGTTCCCCTTCAGACTTGTAGCCGAAAGGAATATTTGTCAAGCATGATGGGTGTAAAGAAATAAGAAATGAGAAGTTAATTCAATTTCCTTGGTCTACCATAATTGCAAGCGGTGTGAACGATATCTTTTGACAAGCGACAACATAATATTGAGAAAGTGCATTGCTTGGCGAAAAATAAGTATGCTTTTTTATAATTACGAAAGAAAAAAAACTTTTTAGTTTAGTTTTTTAGCAATACTTGGAGAATTATTACTTCATTTTATTACTAAAATTAATAAGTTAATCTTAAAATAATCAACTTAACATACCTCAAAAAAGTAATAATAAAATAAATGTATTTCAATTAATATTTCTTGTAAACTTTAATGTATTGCGAAAATAATAACCTAATCTTAAAATAATTAACTTGATATACCTCTAAAAATAATAATAAAATAAATGTTTTTTATCCATATTACCTGCATTTTTATATAGATTATTATTTCATCAATATTATATTATTATTCATGTCAATATTGGTATATTTTACATAAAAAATATTTTATTCACATATAAAAATTATTTTATCATCAACATAAGAACTCTCAAAAAATGATAAAATAAATGTGTTTCAATCAATATTACTTGCAAAATGTATTTTATTACTAAAGTAATCAGTAAATCTTAAAATAATCAACTTAATAAACCTCAAAAAATAATAATAAAATAAATACTAAATAACAAAGTTAATACTAAAATAATCAACTAAAAAAAAATAATAATATAATCCTCTAAAAAAAATAATAAAATAAATGCATTTCAATCAATATTACCTGTAAACTGCATTTTATTCCTAAAATATTAAGCGTATCTTAAAATAATCCACTTAATAAACCTCAAAAAAAAAATAATAAAATAAAATCAGTATTACATGTAAACAGTATTTTATTGCTAAAATAATAAATTAATCTTAACATGGAAATCAAAAAAACCTAACGCAATAAATGTAATTTAAATTCGTATAGAAGAAGCTTCAAAAAACATGTCTTTACCATTAAAGGCAATTTAAAACTCTAAAATATGACCATCTATATAAACATGCAGCTAACAAATGCATTCGAAAGGAATATCAATATTGATTTAGAAACGCTTTCACAAATTTGAATCCTATTACGGCTTCCAAGGACAAGTATTGATTGGGACATAATAGTTCTCGACATCACAATGCATTTCTATTAAAATAAAAGCCTTTCCCTCGATTCTCAATGCAAGAACCCAAAATTAAATTTCAGGAAAAATATGTCTTTTTTTCTTTTCTTTTCTTTTTCTCCTCTTCTTGACGACTCTATTTTCTGAGTAGTGTTGTCTTCGTGTCAAATAAAGTTCCTCTTCAGACTTGTAGCCTAGAAGTATATATGTCAAACTTGATGGGTGTAAAGAAATAAGAAATGAGAAGTAAATTCAATTTCCTTGGTCTACCATAATTGCTAACGGTCAGAACGATATCTTTTGACAAGCGACAACATAATATTGAGAGAGTACTACATTACTGAGAGAAAAATGAGTATAACCTTTTTTTATAATTAGGGAAAAAAAGGCTTTTTACTTTAGTTATGGGTGGAATAATTTGCAGAATTTTAAAAACCCTTTTCGTTGGAAAAGAAAAAAATGTTTGAATTTTACTTTTTTAATTTTAACTATAACTTTCATGGTAATTTTATCCAACAAAGCTTAATTAAAAATGAAGAGATTAAAAGTTCACTACATCGTTTGACAGATATTCGATATCAAATTTGTTCTAATAACAAATTAAAAGTTATTTTGTTATAAATCTTAATCTAACAAATTAAATGTTATTCTGTTATTAAAAGTTCAACGAACAAATTAAATGCTAGTTTGTTCTAAATGATAATCTAACAAATTATTCTTCTATTAAAGGTTCTACTAACAAATTAGATATTATTTTTTTCTAAATATTAATCTAACAAATTAAATGTTATTCTTCTGTTAAATGTTCTACTAACAAATTAAATTTTATTTTGTTCTAGATGTTAATGTAACAAATTAAATATTATCAATAAATGTTCTACTATAAAACCGAATTTTATTCTGTTCTAAATGTTAATCTGACAAATTAAATCTCATTTTGATATTAAATGTTCTATTGACAAACATGTTATTCTGTCATTAAACATTCTACTAACAATTTAAATGTTAATTTGCTATTATGTCTCTTGTATTAATTCAATTTCCTGGTCTACCATAATTGCAAACGGTGTGAACGATATCTTTTTGACAAGCGAGAACATAATATTGAGAGAGTATTACATTACTCGGAGAATTCTTACTGCATTTTATTAATAAAATTAATAAGTTAATCTTAAAATAATAAACTTAACATACCTCAAAAAAGTAATAATAAAATAAACGCGTTTCAATCAATATTAGCTGTACACCGTATTTTATTATTAAAATAATAAGTTAATCTTAAAATCATTAGCTTACTACATATAAAAAAAGAATAATAAATAAATGCATTTCTATCAATATTGCTTGTAAACTTTATTTTATTGCTAAAATAATAAGCTAATCTTAAAATAATTTACTTAGTGTACCTAAAAAAATAATAATAAACTAAATGAATTGCAATCAATATTACCTGGATTTTAATATATATAATTATTTCATCAATATTATATTGTTATTCATTTCATTATTTATATAATATTTTACATAAAAAATATTTTATTTATATATAAAAATTATTTTATTATCAACTAAATATACCTCAAAAAATAATTTTAATAAATACATTGCAATCAATATAACCTCTAAATTATATTTTATTGCTAAAATAATAAGCTAACCCTAAAATCATCTACTTAATAAACCTCAAAAAAAGAATAATAAAATTAATTTTTAAATAAACAATTTAATATACCTCAAAAAGAATAATAATAAAATAAACTCATTTCTATCATTATTACCTGTAAACTATATTATATAACTAAATTAATAAATTAAGAATGAGTAAAATAATAAGTTACATGAAAATCAAAAGGCCTAATGCAATAAACGAAATGTAAATTCTTATAGAAGACGCTTCAAAAAACATGTTTTTACCATTAAAGGCAATTTAAAACTCTAAAATATGATCATCTATATAAACATGCAGCCAACAAATGCATTCGTAAGGAATATCAATATTGATTTAGAAAACCTTTTCCAAATTTGAATCATATTACTCCTTTCCAAGGACAAGTATTGATTGGGACATAATAGTTCTCGACATCACAATGCATTTCTATTAAAATAAAAGCATTTCCCTCCATTCTCAATGCAAAAATCCAAAATTAAATTTCAGGAAAAAATTTTTTTTTTTTTATTTTCCTTTTCTTCTCTTTTTTGAAGACTTCATTTTCTGAGTAGTGTTGTCTTCGTATCAAATAAAGTTCCCCTTCAGACTTGTAGCCGGAAGGAATATTTGTCAAACACGATGGGTGTAAAGAAATAAGAAGTTAATTCAATTTCCTTGGTCTACCATAATTGCAAACTGTGTGAACGATATCTTTTGACAAGCGAGAACATAATATTGAGAAAGTGCATTGCTTTTAGAAAAATGAGTATGTCATAATTACGAAAAAAAAAGCTTTTTGTTTTAGTTATGGGTGGAATAATTTGTAGGATTTTAAAAAGCCTTTTGCTGCAAAAGAAAAAAAATGGGGTTTTGAATTTTACTTTTTTAACTTTTAACTATAACTCTGATGATAATTTTATTAATCAGAACTTAATTAAAAATGGAGAAATTAAAAACGTAAATATTCGACATTAAATTTGTTCTACTAGCAAAATAAATGCTATTTTGTTCTAAATATTCTTCTCACAAATTAAATGGTATTTAAAAGTTAAATGTTCTACTAAAAAGTTTAATTTTATTTTGTTCTAAATTTTAATCTGACAAATCAAATGTTATTCTGCTATTAAATGTTATTTAAATTTTAAATGCTCTACTAACAAACTAAACGGTATTGTGTACTAAATGCTAATCTAATAAATTAAATGTTATTTAAATGTTAAATGTTCTACTAAAAAAAATTTTTTTTTTTTTTGTAGATTTTCAATTGACAAATTAAATGTTATTCTGATATTAAATGTTATTTAAATATTAAATATTCTACTAACAAATTAAATGGTATTTTGTTTTAGATGTTAATCTATCAAATTAAATGTTATTCAAATATTAAATGTTCTACTAACAAATTAAATATTATGGTTTCTAAATGTTAAACAAATGAAATATTATTGTTATTAAATGTTATATAAAGGTTAAATGTTCTACTAACAAATTAAATATTATGATTTGTTAATCCTAAGAATTCCATTGTACTCCAACTCTGATTTCTCATATTTTAAAAGAAAAGTTAAAGTATTTGTTGTCATGTTTCCACAGTACAATAATTCTAGATCATATTAGAATACAGAATTTAACAGTGTGATGTCTTCGTACCAAATAAAGTTCCCCTTCAGACCTGTAGCCTAAAGGAATATTTGCAAAACATGATGGGTGTAAAGAATTAAGAATTGAGAAGTTAATTTGATTTCCTTGGTCTACCATAATTGCAAACGGTGTAAACGATATATTTTGGCAAGCGAGTACATAATATTGAGAGAGTACATTGCTTGGAGAAAAATGAGTATAGCCATTTTTATAATTGCGAAAAAAATGCTTTTTATTTTAGTTATGGGTGGAATAATTTGCAGAATTTTAAAAACCTTTTTGATGAAAAGAAAAAAAATTGAGGTTTTGAATTTTAAGTTTTAACTATAACTCTCATGATAATTTTATCAAACAAAGATTAATTAAAAATGGAGAAATTAAAAACTCACTACAGAGTTTCAGAGACATTCGACATTAAATTTGTCGCACTAACAAATTAAATATTAATGTGTTCTAAATGTTAATATTATAAGTTAAAAGTTATTTGGTTCTAAATGTTAATCTAACAAATTAAATGTTATTATTAAATGTTTTATTAACAAAGTAAATGTTAATCTAAGAAATTAAATGTTATTATTAAATGTTTTATTAACAAAGTAAATGTTAATCTAAGAAATTAAATGTTATTCTTTTATTAAATGTTTTACTAACAAAGTAAATGTTAATCTAAGAAATTAAATGTTATTCTTTTATTAAATGGTCTACTAACAAATTAAATGTTAATTTAATAAATTAAATGTTATTCTTTTATTAAATGGTCTACTAACAAATTAAATGTTAATTTAATAAATTATATGTTATTCTTTTATTAAATGGTCTACTAACAAATTAAATGTTAATTTAATAAATTAAATGTTATTCTTTTATTAAATGGTCTACTAACAAATTAAATGTTAAACTAATAAATTATATGTTATTCTTTTATTAAATGGTCTACTAACAAATTAAATGTTATTCTTTTATTAAATGGCCTACTAACAAATTAAATGTTAATCTAATAAATTATATGTCATTCTTTTATTAAATGGTCTACTAACAAATCAAATGTTAATTTAATAAATTAAATGTTATTCTTTTATTAAATGGTCTACTAGCAAATTAAATGTTATTTTGTTCTAAATTTTAATCTAATAAATTACATGTTATTCTGTTATTCCGGTTGTGAATACACCTAAAATATATAGTGTATGCATCTAATCCACAAACTGCCATGATTTGAAAAATGCCATCAGAAGTCTTGTTCAAAAGATTCCTCTTGCCATGGTACGTGCTTCAGTGCTATCCACCATTTGCCCCATGCACAGTGTCATCCTGTGTGTAGGAAGTCAAGTGGAAAACTTGTGAAACACATAAAATGTTTTGCTTTCTGTTGATTCTTTTTCAATTCCTTCTATTAGCTCACACTCTCCCTATATATATCTTGCTCAAATTTTCAATCGTTCATAAAATACTTTTTACTCATCCACTCAAGTTCAAATACATTTTTTTTTTTTTTAGCTTGTAGTGGATGACACTGGATGTTAATGCAATTTTCTCAAATATTAATTCATTCATTAAATTTAATTCATTCATTTTAGTTTTTTTTTTACATTTAAGTTGCATGCATCTACCAATAGAGGGCGCCAGATGTAAGAGGAAAATTTCAACTTTATTTATAAAGGACTTTCTGCAATAGAGTGAAAAAAAGCAGGAATTGACTTTAAAAAATTTTTGTTTATATTACTTGTTCCTGATTTGTCTTCTCTTTTCTTCTTAGTCTGCCTAACACTAACAATTTTCGTACTACAAGTACCGTTCCGAAGGTGCTTATGGTTTTTTATTATGAAGATCACATTCCAATAAAATTGCAATTTTAAAATGTTTGAAATTTTTTCACTGTAATCACAGCTGTTAGAATTTAACTGTTGATTTCTATATGATTCATGAGCGCATACCTCAAAATACTTTAAATTAAAATTTTGTTCAGTTGCAAACGGTATTATAGCTAGCGGGTCATGAGTAAGTTTTTTAATAATTACTCTATATATATATATCCACAGTCTCTCACATTTGCTGTTGCGAGACGTGTTTACAGAAGTTGTCACAGTCGCAATCGAATCTACTCGTTTCTGTTAATGGTAACTGAAACAGACTTGAACGCTTACTACGCTCTTTAACACTGGATCGCGAGTTTACCCCAATCTATTATGGACAAATAAATGTATTTTAAAGCAGAAAAATTAAAGATTTAGGTTGGAAAAACCTTTTCTATATATAATTTCAAACATATATAATCATAGATATTAATGAATTTATATTATTAATAACTAGATTATTTTATAACTAAATTATTAATAAATTCATAGTTTTACTTTTTTGACAAGTTTAGAAACAAAAGAATATCGTGTTTGTGATCTTTCAGAATATACAGACAAATATTTGAGAACGTATATTTACATTCATGTTCTTTTAAATTAAATTTTTAACAAATAAATCACATTTCCTTCAACGTCTTACATTCAGATTTAAAATCTCAATTAAACACATTAATACAAAAAATAATAATAATTGGCTTATTAATATTTTTTTTCATTCATAAATGCCTTAATGAAACAGGATAAATTAGAATTAAGAATTCATATTTCAGATAAGTAAAAAAAAGTTTCAAAAAAGAAAAAAAAATATTTCTTTGAACTTTGGTTTTTCCCTTTGATGATAGAATAATGTTTTTTCACTTCAAAAACCAATAAGGGGAAAAACAATAAAAATGCTTTTTAGAAACAATTTATAATAAAAACAAACTTTTTTTTGTTGTTGTTGTTATTTTTTTCAGGAGAAGGGAAAAGTGTTCCATCTTTTTTCAATGCTTTGTTTCTGATACAGATTAAAAGAATTATTTTATTTCATTTCATTTTTTTCCGTTCGGTGTTAAATAATTTGTTCTTCCATTAGATATTGAAATGTAAAACAGATGTGCTAAATACATTTCTAACAACCAAATATGTTTAATTAATTGAATCCATTAGTTATAATGACATAAAATTTATTTAAAATGCATATTTATTTATTAATGAATGCCTCTAGTATTGAAATTAATTTTGTATTTCGAAATTTAGAAGGATTTTAAATAATGCATTATTTTAATAACAATATGTAGCCCGACTATTCATCGAGAGAATAATATACTTCCGGTTTAATGGCTGAATCCTGCAAGCAATCCTATTTATTTTCCAAAATTGTTTTATTATTCTGTCTGCTATTGTTGTACTATTTATAGTTTTATATTGTTTTGCCCTTCTGTCTACATTGTTTTATTATTTAATGCATGTTTTTATTTAATGTTTGGAGAGAATTTTTTTTTTGTAACCATAATTTATTT